>JTDE01001044.1:3101-64170 GCA_014338405.1 Paragonimus skrjabini miyazakii | reverse complement strand
TTGGACGCCTTTTCGCTACATAATTACATATAACAAAAGAAGGGTACACAGTTGAGTAAGGTGTATAAAACGAACAGGCATAAACAGGAAAATTATTAGAAAATAGACCAGCCAGGAGACTCACGTACGATACAAAATAATGTCCTGGTTGGTAGCAGTGAGGATAGCAATATCCAGGTGCATGCTGTGTGTTGGCAGTGTTGCGGGGACAGGATCACGTGGATGCGATGTGGAGCTGTACAGTTGTGGTGTGGCTCACGTCATCGTGCCCGTTGGCGTTTGCGCGTTGTTGACTCGTTCAACGTCCGAGACGTGAAGTCGGAAGTTGTGTTTCTGCGACTTTAGTCTTCTTCATGTGCGTGCGTCACAGGCCTGTAAGTTAACATGAGTTGGCTCAGTCGATGCGCGCGTGTGTGCGTGGATGTGGCCTTGCCTCTCGCAGTGTTGAGGGGAAAAGGGGTCACTATCTTTCGGGTGGGTGTACGTGAAATACGCCTAGCGGAGCCCGTGCGTGCAGAGTGAACAGGGCCTGTTGAATCACGCGCTGGCCTGCTGAGCGCGTGATGTGTCTGTGACCTTGACAGTAGGCCACGGGTATGCGCGTGAACCAGATGGTTAACCTGTGGTCTTTTGAACGGATCTTGGGCGAATGGATGGCCAGGATTGAGCCAGCGGGTTTGGTGCAGGGTACTGAACCGTTACAGGCTAATCTTTCACCTTCCAAACAATCATCAAATTACGTACTTTCAAATTCACCTTTCAACTATCCTGAGTTGATTGGAATACCGGCTGTTAGAACAGGATTGCATAATCCGTCGGTACCAATAAGTTAGCATTAATAGTAAGTGTAAGTTGCTTCGTTCGACTGGCGTTAGCAAACAGTCGGACAGCACACGTACGAAATAATGACCAGTCGTCATCATTTGAGATTCGCACCACGAATGAACACCAAATCAGTAAAAAATTACTTCCGTAGGAAGGGCTTCCAGTTTTTAATGCTTCCATGAACCTTTCCAAAGATGTTTGACTTTTGTCACGTAACATGTCCGAAAGATCTACATTAGTTTTAATTAAAGGTGAGAAAGCACCAAGTGAACAGCGGTCACTGATGTCGAATTCTCGTGGTATGCCACGAAATTCTGACCATGTTGCGACTCTTCGTCACCCATAAGGCTTGTGCGAACCTAGACCGAGACGTGTGCATTATGTCGTTCGGTAGTGACTCGATACACACGAAGATTTTTATATGATGTAAAGTTTAGCGCTGAGTGGTGATGGCAAGTTCAAGGGATGTGGTAGACGGTGAACCGCAGGGCCCGTTCGGCTGAGTTAAAGTTGTGTCCTATAGCTACATTGAGACGGGTAATTTTTACACGGTGATGAGTTTGTCGCTCATGTGAAACAACCAAGGTTTAATTTTTGTTTCCGTGACCATAAGAACCATTGCGATAGGTAATTATTTCTGCGGAAGTGGCGGTGCAACCAAGTGTTTCAATGGTAATCTTGGCAACTGCATCCCACTAGTGAGGGCTACTCTCTTGGAAGTGCACCTAGCTTAGTAGACCTGTGTTTATATGGGATCGCGTTTATACTGCGCAGGTGTAAAGTCATAAAACGACCGTATCGTGTGGCCACCAAGCAACGGAATTCAACTTACTTGTCTGTCATAATATGATCAACGTCAAAAGTGAAGTCTATTCCCGTGTACCAATCCATGGCTTTATGAAATATGACAAAAAGTATAAATGACTAGTTAATTTTGCTCACACGTACCTTCAACTTCAACCTTTGCAGCAGAAAGTAGAAACATAAGGAGAATGTCGAACTTAACAACTTGCAGAGGCCAACAACCATAACCTATCACTTTTGACATTCACAGAAAATCCTACTAGGTCTACTGACAACTTGATAATTATTCCACTTACAACCAACTGTGATCTTACGTTATGCAAACCACCAGTTGGACTATACCGTACTTCTTATCTCGGAAATAAATGGTAGTATGTTTTCAAACACTTGTTCTAGTATGAAGAGCATGTTAACGCACGATGGCTCATATTGTTAGTTAATGAAACTTTCTATACCCTCGATGGGTGTGCACACAACTTCTATCCAACTAGTCGTTAAACCATGTTTGATCTAACTGATTGTCCTGTCTGGTTACTGGACTTACATAACAATTAGGAGAAAAGAATCACTGTGATGGTTCTGACTGACTAGACTGACGTTTTGATCTGGTGTCGTGTTGACGCATGGTAGTTGCGACAGTATTTTTCAGATAAAACGGATGATGGCCCCCTAAATGAATACGATAGTCTCTCAAAATAGACTGACGCATACATGCTGATACAATACAAACACGCTCAACTTTCTTAACTCTTAAGCGTACATGAGGGACTACTCCAAACACAATTATTCTAGCCTGATTGATATACGATAAAATTAGGTCATTTTACGACTGTTTACGAGGTGTAGGCACTTTGACGTTGTTTGAATATAGACGTAGCTAATTTTAGCAGTTAGGTCCTCTTCCCTTTCCCTTCTTTCTTCTTCCTAGACAGGGTTTTCTTCTTTCTTCTTCGTGGTTGTGTGGCAGTTAAGCATCAATTTAAGCCACTGATGTATTGCTGTCTATGAGGATGAGGATGATTATGAGGGGATTTGACAGTGCTCTGTTTACTCTGCCTAGTTGATTTATCATTCGGAGCATCAGAATGATTATTTCACGGAATGTGAAAGATATGACTAAAAGATTAGGGGGGACACTTTCATTTACTGAGTGTTTGGATAACTGAAGTCGTTCTAGCAGAATGGAAATATAGGATGTCTTGTGAAGTAAACGCACGCTTACCAGTCTACGAGTAAGTCGAGTGAGTTTGCTTCCTTTTTATGGACGACTGTGAGACAGCCAAGCTCGTCAACATGAAATATAGAGGGTTCGCTCAAAATACGCTTAAAATTTCAGAAGCCGTTATAACAGCCCTCAGTGGACCACGAAAAACGTGGATAACGCTGCTGTTTTTAGTAACCTCCAACGAACACGATGTTCTAAAGAGAACGCTATTCAGCTATAGTAGGAGCGTCGTGATTCACAACCCTCTGATCACCGGTCACCAATGTGCGCGAACCTACACCTGTTGATGTATAGTTCACCTTTTCCTTGGCTCTGTTTGTGTTCACCAAAAAAGTATGGCGACCCGACGAGCTACAGTATCAAATTATACAAGTTTGTATCGGTTAATCATGTAGTCCAAATAGTATGTGACCTCTCGGAGAATACTAATGAATGCTGTAAACATAAATTTACCTTGGCCATTCCCACCCTGTTAACCTATCAAGAACCACTGTTCAACTGGGTGCTTGATGCAGTGTGGCATTGAATTGACTGACCGCATTAACCACTCGTTCACTGTTTACCCACGTCATGATTCCCCTGTAAAAGGTGTGTTATAAATGTGATGTATTTAGCCTGATGATGAATCACTGAAAACGAGCTTGTTCGCTACATCGTATTTTTCATGACTACGCTGGGGATTTTTACGCGATTTAAAAAAGTAATCTGTTCGTCATTCGCCAATCAATCTGACGTTTTAATATGTACATCTCTTACGGAACGATGTGCGTTGTCATACACGAAGATTTACGTCACATTAGAGCAAGTGTTCACAGGTGTGTAATTTTGTTGTTCGACGTGTCCATTTTGTAACGAAATGTACAGTAAGTCCTGATGTGATTATAATGAATGCGTACAAAAGATAAAATTTGCATAAAAGTCCTCCAAATTTCAATGTTCATATTTCTAAGTTGACAATTTTTTTTACTAAGTGGTAAATCGATTAAGAATAACACAACTTTACGAGCAAGTTGTAGTACTCCACTCTTCAACCACCTCGGGTGCCCTTCTTTGGGAGCGTTGTTTCACTAACATTGTCCTTAACGTTTATAAAAATGTAAGAGCAAAATAACGACAGAAAGTAATAAAAACCAAGAAAGCGGAAGACTTATAAGTTATGGAAGAACTGGAACATGAAACTGAAGTACTTTGCTTGTGGAACCAATTGTGATAAGTAGACGATCGTGATAACTGGAGATGTTTCGTTTACGACTCATGATACAGACAGAAAGCAGGTGATTCTTCGTTGTAACTCGGACTCAACATCAGTCTTCATGAAAGTTGATACCATTGTGACATTTCAATTTATCCGATCCGTTCAATTTTCTCTCCACTTCGTGAAGAAATTATGCTGTCGAGAAAATATTATTATGCTTTACCATTCTGTTACATTCCTAAGTGAAATGAGAATTGATTTATGAGTTACGTGGTCTAGGCTAATGTAAAGTTTATGCATATCACTTACAGACGCTTGCTCGTACGTGAAATGTCACGAAAACGGCTACTGTCAGGACGGTCGTTGTTTCTGTCGTGATGGTTACCAGGGTGATGGTTACTGGGATTGTAGCAGATTAAACAGTGAGCTGAGTTTACACCTGCATGTGAACGACTGCATGTAAGGTTTATGCATTATTGTTGTATGCTTTTTAAATGAAGGGAACGTGTTCACTCGAATGCATAATTGGACTAGTGACAGCTTGTACGACAATTGTCAAATGTTCACACATTTTTCTCCCACAGAATTAAATTGATATGGGTGATGTTTATTTTATAACGGCTGTCTCGTTCGGTGTATCAAGTCTCATTAGGAAATGACAATCAACTGTTATTGCATCTTTTTTTGCTAGAATTTAAGTGATAATTTCTAATGAGATTCATTGCTTTGTTCGCCGAAATTTGTCAAAATGCACAGTTGTGAGTTGGCTTGAGAAAGTTCTACGATAAGCTGGAAACGCGCTTCGATAAAACAGTGTTGGTCATGACCGAATTATTAAGGGTGTCATCCATTTTACGGTTGTTCTCTATTAGGTAAGCCATCACCTTAATATATTCAATCCAGAGATCTTATCCATGACCAGCCGCCATGGCAACGACCTAGAGTAGTAAATGCACAATTGAATGGATCCACTGACAAGCAGAATTACCCCCGTTTTATAGCATGCTGCACTAAAGGTAAAATTTGTCCAATCGCCATTTAAAACAATTACAGCCATATAAGGCAGCGAATGACATGTGTCGTCTACTTGTCATTTGAATTAGCAAACACCTTAAGTGTCAACAAGCCTTCGCCTGCTTCCTAATACAGAAGCATCACTGACAAGTTAGTGTACAATGTATCGGCCCATCGTGATACATCATATCCTCAACATTTTGACAATCAACTGACTTTGTGCGCTTGCTCAAATATAACGAACACACACGATGTCATTTTGCTAATGAACCTATTGTGTGAACCGATATAGCGTTAAATGAGAACTCTGTTCGTTTGAAGCAACCGTAACAGCGTTTTAGTTACTTGGAGAGCCCCTGTTCGGAGGAGCAGTTAAGGCTGGGCTCAACGTTACACAATACTGAAACCGAAACACCTGTTCACAAGACAGAGCGAGTTAGTTTACTGCATGCATCCACGCATGTTTCAGTGGTGGACTACGCTTAGTTTTTATTGTCACCCGGAGGACAGACAGGCAAACGGATTGACTAAATACTTTTTTTATATTTTTGTTACATTGATTAAGTTGAACATAGATAACTTCTGTTTGACTTGCGTTCTTATAAAGTCCGTTAATATTTCACATGCCTACTCAACACATCGAAGGTTCGTTTGTCATTCTAAAACGAAGCTAACGCCCTTGAACCAAACTTCAAACACTCGGGAACGACATTTTTACCTACGCCGATTCAAGCTTCGGCTTTCACAAATCCACTTGACAAGTTACAAGCGACCAAGTCTATTGTGGTCTTCAACCTCGCCTGACTGGTTTTGTGTTAGCCCAATATTATCGAATTGTCTCGAGAAATTAACGAATTGCTGTCAGGTATAATTGTTGCGAGAAATCTAATCTGTCTGGCAAGCCTGTCGTCAGCAGTGAGCTGTACATTATACTTCGAGGGAATGAAAACATCAGATTGAATGCAATCGGCATGTTGTGAGTTTAGTGGAATGCACCTCATACCTTCGCTTGCGTTGCGCAGTTCTGCCACCTCGGACATTGATGCATGCAGACAATGTTGCCAACTGACAATATTCGCTAAATACTCTCTTCATTAAACTAGGCACCATAGATCCGTGTGCTGATGTTCAGTGTCACCCATATGCCCGTTGCGAAACTGGTTACTGTCGATGCCTGGAAGGATATGTAGGAGACGGTTATGATGATTGTCAAAAGAAGGCAATTGGTGAGTGTACATGCCAACAGTTTCTATATAAATGTCTGCAGTTAACTGGTAAACAGTGTAGTATGAGATAAGATTCCTATCAACGTTTTGACTGTTTTAAACCTCATCACTTTGCTACAGAAAATATAAGCGCCTGACAATTAAACTATAGAGTATTCTGAAATAATCTCGTTAATGCAACTATCAAATAGAGATCTCACATTTACTGTTACCGTGTACTGAATTTTTCAGGTTTTGGGTCTGTATACCGTACTCTTCACAGCCACGCATTATAAACCTTTCGGAATTTTTTGTTTTTAACAGAGTTCATAGGGTTTCTGAGGTGCGTTTATCGGAACGGATGCAATTCATGATCATAGTTCATCCAGCAGGAAAATCTTGTACGACTGCTGCATTATTCGGGGTGTTATTGCGTCCCTTTTTAGTTTCTCTGTATGTTTATGATATTTATGTACCGGTAAGAATAAGTTCGTGTTAGCTCTCCACTGGATGAATGTTTCAATTAGTGCCCACCACTTTGTAAATTTTTTGTCCCAACTTGCAAATGCAGCATCCAACCAATCCTCTAAACTTTAGTGCTTTAAAGTTCGTGAAGCTTATTTCGTTACTTACCGAAACTTCTTGAACCAATCCGTAGGTGTGTTTGAACTGTTGCACTAACGGTTGGGGCACTTGAGGCTGCATTTCTACGTTAAGTAACTCTTCTAGATAATTAAGTATTATTCAAGTCTAAAAATTATGTTGTATACACTTTGCTAATCTATCATTTTACTGGTCAACTTGTTCGTGACCATCATAGATTGCAAATAGTGCAAAGTTCGTTATCCGTTTGTGTAGCATATAAAGAGGGTACTGATAGCGTTTTCTGCTTTAAGTTCTAGGCAATTCCCGTTTACCTCATACATTTTAGTCAATATTTCATACTAACTCTGATTCCGGTTTAATGTGGTAATCTGGCGATTTCGTCAGTTATATCGGAACTCATTTGGGCGTTTTAAGTGCTCGCCGTATCTGCTCAACTATCTGATGGTAACAAACTTGAGCATCGCCCACACATGATCTCAACTTCCACAATCAGATAGAAACACTGACTGTGACACTGCAATCTGAAAGGGGATATTCCAGTTAGAAACCATTTTGCTAGGAAGGGGAACAAGACGCCGTCGACTGTTAGTTTGAGACAATTGTTGTTACCATAAGAATCAGTACTCACATGTGGATGTTTGCTTTGATACTGGAGTAAAAGCTCACGTAAAAACAAACTTAGTAGCCATAGTGAACAGGTACTTTGATCTTCATACACTGACCACCCTTCCTTCATGTTCTACTCAACCGGATCTGCACGTTTTCCAACTTGTGTGCTCCGAAATTGCAGGCCACATGTGGGTTGTTGATAAGTGGATGTTTCCTGCATCCGTGTGCCCCCATGATTCACCAAGACTAGATCGGCAACTGAATGAGGAAGTTGCTCCTCACGTATACATCAGTCCATGCGCTGGTCTGTACTGTCAAAAAGCAAATACTTGTAAACATAACCAGCGTCCGTGTTCATCTGGTTACGGGGTTAAACAGTAATACGAATGTAATCTTCCCGATGGCATCAGAAGCGGTGAGAACACGAAATATGATTTGTTAGGCAATCCACAGTTCATATTGCGTATAGACAGGCAGTTTGGGCATGAACACATGTCTTGCTGTGGAACTGAGCAATCGCATTCACGTTCGTATAATTAAGGAACAGGAGACTTACACAGGAATCCAATGCCCACCATTCATACATCTGGGGCGGTGAAAGAATATTGAGGAACTTTGCGCGACATGTGGTCGCCCTCACAATATGAACATTCTGGAGTTGTATTATGGATAGATGCTATTTGTACAACGAAGAACGCACGCACTGTCCAACTCACCTAAGCGGTGGATCTTTACAGGATTGTGGACTGAATATCTGATCAGAACGAATGTGAGTTTTCCTGTGGTAGACCTAAACGGACAATCAAGCGGCGCTAGCCACCTCAGCCCTCCAGCTTATCGTTTTAATATTTCCGTGCACGCGCTTATTCTTATGAAATAATGGATACCCCCTGGTCTAATAAACACTGTATCAATTAGAGCTGAGCGTCAGTCTTCATCATAATTTCGTGCTTACATAGGTAACACTCGTGATCCATGTGAAAATGCCCAGTGCCATCCGCTGGCTCAATGCGAACACGACAAGTGTCGCTGTCAGGATGGTTATATGGGCGATGGTTACAGTAATTGTACCCGTGAAACTCAGGCTGGTGAGTGACGGATGTTAGTAGTTTTATTTTCGCATTACGCAACTTTAGCGCACGATCTGCCTGTCGCTTATCTTTCCGCTTGTCCGTTCAACTTTTTACTTGCGTGTGTCTTTTCATATCCGTTGCTACTTGCCGGTTAAAACGTGCCGGTTCAAGTTCGATGTAGTGCCTCAGTTTGGTCACAACACGCGCAGCAGACACTGTACAGAAAATTAAAGCGTACTGTTCTCATTGACATTTTTGCTCACCTGGTCCATTTTCTTATCACTCTTATCCAACCTCGTCTAAGGAATCTAAATGCTCATAAGTGTATTTTTTGAGTGCATCATTGTACCGTTTCTTAAGCTTCTTAATGACTTATGGCGTTTCTTTATTCTTTATTATGCATCGTTATGTTCCGGCTTTGTGCCTTGCCTTCTTGTAAACAGGTGAATGTTTCTCTCCACCGTGCTTTCTATCATTGTTTCGTCCCCGGAAACTTGACCTAAGTACCCACATAAGTTTTAGACTGATAAGCATAAAACAAGCAATCATTGTTCTACCAGGGATGTAGTGCACCCGTAACCGCATATTTTGTTTGCGGTTATTCCCGTAATACTGTTATCTGTTTGCAAGATGATATTCTGGACTTTGTCACAAGTTTCAGAAACTGTCAATAATGCCTCACAAGGTTCAGATGTGGTTTCAGAACATTACTTACGTCTCTGTATGAATGAAACGAAAAAGAGTGAGTATTGCGTTTGATAGAATTCAGACGAGGAAGTTCGAAAAATGGCAATAAACGTTTCCATCACTTTTGGTTGTATTCATTTATAGCTCAGTCTAAAGAATATTTCCTTTGCATCAAATGAATTTCATTAATAATTCCTCTTATTAGCAAACATTCCACTCATTGACTTAACCAATGCAGCTTTTGTATGTGGGGTCACCTTGTGACCACAATATAGTCTGTTTTGGTGTGTTTCCGATCAGCGCATAATCAGATTAACACGTCATCATCATCATAGACAGCAATACATCAGTGGTTCACACTTATGCTTAACTGGCACACAACCACGAAGAAGAAGAAGAAGAAGAAACAAACCCTGTTTAGGAAGAGAGAAGAAAAAAGAGGAAGGGACCTAATCACTAAAAATAGCTACGTCTAAATTCAAACATATAACATCAAGGCCCCCCACACCTTGCAAACAAACAACCGAGCTGTAAGTGAAAGTAAGGCGTCATCAGCAAGACAGCTTCCTTACGGTTTTCACTTCCCTGCGTCGTTAAGTGCACTCACTTCACAGACAACTCGGACAAACTACGACAACATTCACGCCATTGAGCTCAGTTAGCCGCCATTCCACCTAACGTCTCAAGCCACCGACCCTGTGAGTCGTGAGGGCTCCAGCCCGGGAGACCAACCCGATATACCGTGACCAGCCACTTCGTGAATGATTTCATTTCTCTAAGCCAGGTCATCACCTGTCCACCTCACGCCTTGCGCCAATCGACCGCAGCGTCGGCAAACAGTGCTGGGTGTGGCAGACGACTAGCTAGCATCCGTAGTACATGGCTTAACCATCTAAATCTGTGCAAATGTAGTGAGTGAACAAAAGAACTCGTTTGACAATCAGTGCCAAACACCCGCTTCCTAACCTCCTCGTTGCTCACTCGTTTATGCCATCCGATACGAGCGATTAAACGCGGACATCGGTGGTCAAACACCTGAAGACGTTTCAGGTCTTCTACCCTGAGGGGGCCAGGTTTCGCTGCCGTAAAGTAATACAGCCATCACTGTTGTCTGATATACGCGTCCCTTAAGCTTCAGAGAGATACTTTTCTGGCGCCATAAGTGCCTCAGATTAGTAAACACCGGTCTAGCCTTTGAAATATGCGCCCATATTTCGTTCTCTACACCGCCGCCGCTGATGAAGCTTCTCGGGTATACAAACCGGTCAATAACCTCCATGACTTCATTATCTAACATTAAATCTACGTAATCACAGCAATCTTGCAGAAGCACTTTGTATTTCGAAGCTGCAAAGCGCATTCCGAAGTACTTAGCAGAACGTGAAATTGCATTCAGCGTTGCATGCCCTGCTTGAAAGTTGTCAGACAGCAACACCTTATCATCAGCATAATCAAGATCAGCCAATCTTCCACCAGGTAGGAGGTCCACACCGGCATCATTTGAGCGACGCAGACAGTCCTCCATTATTTCGTCCATTACGAAATTAAACAAAAGTGGTGAAAGGGGACAACCTTGACGAACGCCGCTTTTGGTGCTGAAGCTGTCAGACAGCTCACCGTAAACCCTAACCTGAGCCGAAGTATGGGAGTAAAGCGCCGACAGTATGTTCACATACTTGGTTGGCACACCCCTGCGTTTAAGCGACTCTAAAAGTGTAGATCGATCCACTGAATCGAATGCACCTTTATAATCGAGAAATACGGCGATTGTTGGCCGGCGGTATACATGACGCTGCTCCAAAATTTGACGAAGGGTAAAAATATGATCTATACATCCCCGGTCAGGACGAAACCCTGCCTGTTCTTCCCCAATGCTTGCCTCCCGAAATGCAGTGAGTCGACGAAGTATAATGGATGCCAGCACCCTAGAAATGACTGGGGTCAAACTAATTCCCCTATGGTTTTCACAAGAGCTCCTGATACCCTTTTTGAATATAGGGACTGTTATCGCGTGACCCCAGCATGGAGGGATGGTCTCCGTCGACCACACAAGTTGAAACAGATGAGTCAAGGCCTCGACTAACACCTCTCCACCTTCTTTAAAAAGTGCCAGAACGAGATCATCTGGTCCGGCAGCCTTATTACGATTGAGAGCCGAGATGCAATTGCGAACCTCAGACTCAGTGGGTGGTTCTAGATCTACCGACCAGGGCGTCACATCACAAGTTTGTGATGGAAGCACGGTAGAAGCAGGAGGCCAGCCAAATTGACCCTCAAAGTGTTCCGCCCAACTGTCTAACCTCCTGGACTTATTATAAATTAGTGTGTCATCTGCCTCGCTGATGGCTTCATTGACAGATGGTCGCCTGCGACCAGTAGCACGGAACAGCTTAAAGAGTTTGCCGGTGTTCTCTGAAGCGAGAGCGATTTCCCTTTCCTTAACTTTTTCCACTAACTAAGCCTCACAATCAGTCTTCAGACTACGTTTCAGCTTCCTACGGATATCTCTTCTAGACTTATTATGGGAACTACCAGGAGGAACCTTCCGTCTGGCTTCTAACAATGTTTATTAAAAGTATGTTACCCTGTGCCGTATGCTACAGCACCTGCTTTCTGAATAGCCTGTGAGATTTGTGTCCAGCAGCTATTAGTGTCTTCGGAGTGAGTACCACTAAGGCAGCTTTCTAAACTGGTTTGGTACTTATGCTTTACCGATGGTAAAGCCAGTTTCTTAGCAGCCAGTCGTTGCTGTCGGTGGGGTCGTTGACCAGCAAAATTAAGAGCAAAACGACAACATACCAATGCATGATCTGAGTCCAAGTACGTGCTGCAATAAGAACGACAATCTTGAATTCAACCACGCCACCTGTAACCAACAGCTATGTGGTCTATCTGAGACCATGCCTGATTCGGAGAAGACGGGCACCAAGTATAGCACTGACGTACACGATGCCTAAAACTAGTGCCGGCTAAAATAGCTTATCAAAGCATTTATATTTGGGGCGGTACAGTGCGTACACACTAATGCAATACAATGTAAACGGTTGTGATCTGACTGTTGCTCTTCCGAGTTATTGTTCTCTTATTAATTCCTTAGATTTATTATTTGGTAAAATATGTTTGGGTCTTCTCTGTGCATAAATATGTGGGACTCACAAAAAACTCACGAAACAAAAGAGGCTTACATAACTTAAATTCTGCGTCAGGTAGGATAAGCTGTCTGTGTTCGCATCATACGGTAATCCAAAGCACATGAGAGTATGACTGCTGTTCGATAGACATCAGACGCCTACCTGGTTTATCGGCTATAGTTTGAGCTTTCGTTTAAGTTATTGTGGTCTTTAAATATTTTTCAAGTCTATTTATGATCGAGCAGTTCAACGGTGAACTTCAACTCATTTTTCAGACTCATGTGAAAAAATACGTTGTCATGAGTATGCCCACTGTTCTGGTGGACGTTGTCGATGTGAATCTGGCTATGAAGGAGATGGATATTGGGATTGTAGACCCAGTCAAGACGGTACGGTGGCTTTCAGAAAATAACATTTGGCATGCACTTTACGTGAAATGCTGTACTTAGTATGTGCATCTGCATGTTTGGAAGTGCGTATATGTCAAAACATCCGAAACGTTTTTGTTTGTTTTGATGCATCAACGCATCTTCTGTAAGTGTGTATTTAGTTCCGTGTCGCATGTTGCACGATTCAAAGAGCACGGGTGGTCTATTCAAGAGGTTTGAACGTGTGAGCTGCTTAATACCGTTTGCAACTTGCCTCTCCTTACATATAGAAACTCTGGTTGGGAATTTTCATTTAATAATGTTCACGTAACTCAGCTTATTCTCGACAAGAGTCGGCGTAACAGTTTATTAAAATCCACCAAATGACCATAGGACAGGTACTTATCATCACTGGTCCTCTTTTTGATTTGTTCCATAATCCACACATTGCTGATCATATTACGTACAGTAAATATCAGATATTCCCGTTCGTCCTGGTTGAATCTTGAACCCAAAAAAATGATTGGCGGGCATGGAACACACCGAGTTCTCGCTCTCGCAAATCCTACCTTCGGAAGAAGTTTTTTAATTCAGTAAATGTTCTCCTCACAAATTATCACCGCAACCGGCCAAAGTCTAATCCTCACCAACGTGACTCTCTTCCTTCCAGACTGCATGAACCTGCAAGCTGATATCATACAGGTAGCGTGATTTAGCGAAGGTGTAAATAAGTACGTTCACACAAGAAAATCACAATAATCGGGACTACCAAGCAATGACTGACTTACTGAAGCTAGAAGTGTATATCCTCTCCATTTTTAGATGTCACGATATCACCCATCCGTGCTTTCATTTTTTTTAACCTTTCTGCGCTGTTGTCAGGATTTCCCGGTACTTTTGTTTCAAATTTTCCGGATTCATCCAAATAGACTGATTCATACTAGAGCAGAGACCGAGATTGAATACGGATGGGTTGCATTTTGTGACGGTTTACTCTGGCAAACATTGCCTGAGTTGGTCAAATGTATGTTCGATATTCACATTCACGGTATGATTCTTTTCTTCTAATCGGCGGTGTTTATTCTCTCTCGGTCACGGCTCTTTTCACATTGAACCACCACGTTCCGTGGCCCATACATGCTTGATGAAATAGATCAATTAGAAGTTCCATTGTAGTAGAAAGACTTCCAATATGGCACAATCTTCATAGTCCAGTTCGCTGGTTATCGTGCCACGCGTGCGCTCACGTTTATGAACCGTATTTGCGGTCCGCCATACACCCCCGATTTCCGCTCTCATGTTGTGAGCAGTTCTGCCCGTTTTGTGTGTGTGACCGACGCATCCTGTCGAGGGGGGGGTTCGTCTGCCATTTCTCGTCTGTTAGTCTGATCTCGTTGGGCGATGGCTGGTCCTGTTGTCCGTGTTGCCGCACTCTATCCGCTATGGATTTTGGCCGTGTTTCACCACCGCGTCGAGATATTCTGCCGAGTGTTGGAATGATCGCGCCTCCGATCTGGTCATCCACCCCATTCTGTCTGCCAGGTCTCCTCCGTTGGTCCGATCTCGTTAGGCGATAGCTAGTCCTGTCGCCCGTGTTGTCCGCGATCCGCTCGTTGTGGGCTCTTGGATGTGCCTTACCGCCGCGTTGAGGTATCAAGCCCAGAGTTAGAATACTCGCACCTCTGCTTTGGTAATTCACGACAGTGTTAGGCAAGAAGAGCCCATGCAGAGCACCTTGGCGTATCTGTCTCCACTCTATTCCCCGTCAAGCTAGTAAGTGTCGTTTAGTGTGAGCTGCTCCGGAGGTGTACAGCAGTACCTTAAAAACCCCAGAAACCTCTTAAGCTAACACAGTCAGTGGGAAGTAATATCGAGGAAACGAAAGGCGATATAGGGAGGTCTCGATGTAAAAAGATGAAGAAGAAAGGGGATAAACCCAGTAGTTCAGACGCTCAATTTCAATCTTGTTTGGACCACTTGTTGACTGTGACCAAGTTTAACCATACCGCTAATGAAAGACGGAAGCTTATCATTCAGGAAGTTGAGTAAATCAGAGTTTGATGTAAAGTGGCGGAAAAGAACGGTAAAGTTACTGCAATTGATTATTTTCGGCTGCTTACTAATTTTGTAACAGATTCATTGAAAGAGAGGGGTACTCAAATGAAACTGTTCCTGTGTGGTGAAAAGACTGTTCAAATGTTAGGATGGGCAGCTTTTGGTTTTGCAGTGGCTTTGTACCATTTTTTTTACTGCAAATGAAACTATTTTTCAAAGTGGAGATGCGCAGCCGGATGCCTCTTGTGAACAATTTTGATAAGGCATTTCTGTGCGAATATCCGGTCACGAATAACTGAAAGTCAATGAAACGGTACTTGGAGTGCTTGTCCCACACCCACGAGGTCGGACGTTCAACTCCCAGTAGGAATGTGAATATATACCAAGGAAGAATAAACCTCCGCTGCTTAACAATTAAGCTCAACAGGTATAAGTATATATTATTGCGGTTTCAGTCAATGAAATTAAAAATGAGCCCAACCGAAGTTGCAGAATCTTTCCTCGTGGCGGCTGATTGCATGGAAACGGTAATAAGTTCTCAAAAATGATCGTTGGCGAAAATGACCGTAAACCGCTTGTAACATAGGGGAAACCTGTCAGAAACTGATTACCACGGAGAACTGCATGCCTTTTTTCATTAACTATGTAGGTGACCGTAATTTTTTTACAGTCCCCGAATGCGGCTTCATCTCACTAGAACTAGAAATGAGGGTGCAATGATTATGCGGTTGCTCAAGGCCTCCTTTCTGGCATGTGGTTGAAGGATTGCATGCGTTGTGCTTGACATACCAAAAAAAGCAAAGACCTCTAACGTTACACAACTCATGTTCGTAGATCCATGTGCTAATATCCAGTGCCATGAGTTTGCCAATTGCGAAACGGGTACTTGTCGATGCCGAGAAGGCTACGTTGGAGACGGTTTTCGACAGTGTGCTGTCAAAGACGGAGGTAAGTTCACAATGCCCTATATTTCAGATGACCTGTTTTAAAAACTTGAATGAGTTACCTGTTCATACTGTTGATGCATCCGGGCTGACATCACGGTCATCAACATGGATGGTTGAACTTCAATTCCAGCTGGTTTATAACTTAAATTCTTTGTGTTTGCCCAATTGGTTAACAAAGCGAACGTTTTAAAAGAAGATACTACTTCACTTGAATCGAAGTAAATGTGCTAAATGACTGAATAAGTCTGCACAACGGCATTCATCAGAAATCCGTTTACATGGGTTGGGTCACTTCTTTTAAGGGAATAAACAAAACCGACATCAGCACCATCATCGAAGGATTCAGTTTTTTATCACAGAAGAAGAAACTTTGAGTACGTGACTGATAAGATCATACAAAGCTGTTACGGTTCTAACCTGGCGCCATGAAAATTTTGATCGACATTACTTGAAGGCAGCACCGCTACCTAGGTCGAGCCACATTTGTGGCTCACTTCGTCTGGTTCGTTTGATTTAGTCAATAGTCATTTACTTGCTCTACCCTACTGATTTGCTGCTCATTGGACTGCTAAGGAATCAGTTATCAGAATCGTTGTCCGAGCCACTAAACAGAACGAATTTTGATCAAAGTCGAACCAAGTTTGTAATAAGCACTTTCAGTTTATACCCACACGAACATGACGGGCTGCGGAGATTTCGTCCTGTACGCTTAGCTTTCTGTTCTGTGATGCAGTAAATCTCTACAGGATCCTCTCAGTTTCTTGTCACTCCGAGTACAATGATCATAATTATGTGAAGAATGTTTTGAACGCCTACATTCGACGACATTTTTAAATGGCGATCGTCTGTCAGAAGGCATTTGTTGTAGTTCAAAGTATAGAAATGTTAGAATCAACTTTCAACTTTAGTTGCATACGTTGGAAAAGATAAAATCACCTAGTGAAGCTTGTGCATAAAATGGTTTTTCTAGTGATGAACAAAGAACCAACTCGATGAAAACATAAAACTGCAAAAATATCGGTCTTTTTTCTGTACTGATTTGTATGGATTGCTTTGTTCATTTTTGTTCAAAAGTATACATTGATCGCGGCACCATATCTGGTTATTCAGAGTCTTGAAGGACGTTGATGTTTGTGTGACAACAGAGAGGTTGATTACTAACGGCCAGTTAGCGAATGTGTTTCGAGGATCGATACCTAAAAGCAAGTGTACCTACACAAGATTGGTACGAAAAAAACAAGAGAAACACTTAGTTGCCGTGTCTGATCGCTGTCGCCAAAGTTAACACTTCCTTTGTTTAATCAAGTAAGTAATCACGTGACCTCTAGCATTCCTGCCTGCTTTTGTTGCGGAGTGATTTAATTTTGTGTGCTTTCCGACCAGAATTACTTTGGTGTATTAAGCGTTATTGAACGGCCAGTGACTTTTCAGTCGAGCGTTTTACAACCGACTGAAGACTTAACGTCCGCCTCATGTTCCTCATAAAAGATGCCTTTTCATGGTTCACCATTGAGTATGTGCATAATTGCTTTGCTGTCAGTTCATTGTTGAGTACGCGCGCATTATTTATCTAGTGTAATGTATGCGTAATGCTGACATCAAGAAAAACTAAAATCTAATCGAAGAAGCTTTCAACACAATTGCACAATATGGGGAGAAGACAGCCAACCGTGGTCTACAGACAATCTGATCTTCGACGGGCCGAAAAATAGCACTGCTGTTTTTGATTCAGTGTGTTTCACATTGGTAATACCTTTTCACAAGTGTACTAGAAACTGCGGAAATCGGTCGACGCTTTTAGCTGCAAATTTCTCAAAAGAACAACAACAATATACAACTTGTTATTTGTGGGTGAGCTTGTACACCTGATTTGTTCGGACATGCCCATCACACATTCCTGTTTATACCAATATACTCACCCGGTAATCGCCACGATGGCCCCGCCATCAGTCGGCTAAATGTGTGTAAGTTTGCCTCAAAACTGACCCAGTTTGGAAATTATCATCTTGACTTAGGTTTCGTTATTTCCTAGTAAACGTTGCTGATCTGGTCTGTAAACAACCGTCTCCTCCTCGTTCATCAACGACGTTGTTAACGACATTTTGTTGACTGTACTGTACGGATGCCAAATTTGATTTCCTGAATGCATTATCGTGTATCACATTCACCAAGCTTAACCGACCATAGCCAGGGTCAAGTTTGCAATTACATGGCTATCCGAAATCACAGTCAATGAAGCAGACGAATTCAATTTCCACAGAATATGTTGTATTTTAACTGTTCACTCACTAAAGACTGGAACGCCTAACAATCTGCGAGAAAGGATTATTGTAAATGTAAGTGAAATGCCCATAATTTTGGGTCGGGTATTAAAATTCATCATAAACTTACATAATCGCAGCAACTTTCCTTGGTTGGTTAAAAACGTGAAACACAATAGTACGACTATTATCACAGTTTCTTCAACTTGTGTATCTCCTTTCCAAGAACTATGCGCTGGAGTACAATGCCATCGCTTTGGGCAGTGCTACGAAAATCGATGCTATTGCAGCCACGGTTACGTGGGTGACGGTGTTAACTTCTGTGACGTTCACACTGAAGGTAAGTTGGACTAATCATCACCTTGTGAGAGTTGTTCTAATAAATTAACTAAACTGGCTCAGTTTCGCAGTTCCTGCAATAAATTAACACGACAGAGCACCTCATTAGAAACGTAGTTTTACAGTGTAATATAATTTCGTCAGCCGTTTTTAAAGAACCTATTGGGCAGGCGCTGATTTCAGCTTTTGGCGAATAGCGTAGCTTGTGAAGAAATCACTTGGTAGTGAATTCGAATAGAACAGCTTGTACTCCACCGCAATGCGTGCGTACCTTGAGCTTTACTGCAACCTGTTTATCCAGACAGTCATTTACATCAAAATATTTTAGTCACATTTGTGTAAGTATTTCTGCTCTCAGTAAACAATTGATCTGTTACTGGTTACTCTACATGAGTCCTCATAGGAGACAAGACTGATGTCAGTCCGTCATGTACGGTTCAACTTGTGCACACACTGGTAGACAAACAACCAGTTCAGAATGAAGGGGCTTTCGAAAGTCTCCGAAATGGAAGTAAAAATAATCGAACGTGAAATGATAACTTGCTGTAGGTTTGCTAAAGTTACGCTTACAAAATGAGAAAATGGTACATAAATGTGTTGACACTACAAGACAGAGTTTAAAGTGCACGTGTATCATATTACGTCATTAGTTGGTTATACCAAATGTATAAACATTCCATCAATATTACACCATTTCAATCGATTCACCGAACGTAGATTCATTGTTTGCGTACGTGACTTTGTAACACTTTAGGTAATATTCTGTAAACCATATGTGATCATCAGATCAGTAAACGTTGAAAGGTGAACTCAGCTTTAGATTGACGGCTGCATCAAAAGCTAACAGAGTGATACATTTTCTCTTCGTCTGCTTATTGCCAAACTGTCTTCTTCAACAGTCATTACCGCTAGTATAATTTCAAACAATACGGATCTTTAATCCTTTTTACTTAAGATCCATGCGATGGTGTACGGTGTGCTGCCAATGCAAATTGTCGGGATGGACGTTGCACCTGCGTGACTGGCTACGAGGGTGACGGATATACCCAATGCCTTCCGAGTCAAGGTTAGTTGAACAGCTAGATTTATTTAAGATTTTATTACTGCTGATTTTCCGTCAAAGTAAGCATAATTGGGGTCTATCAGAAGCAATAATGAACCCAGTATGAAACAAAACTCTTACGCATAGACACTCATAAAACAATGACTCAAACTATGAATGTTTGAGAACTGGATATCAAACCCATTGGGAATATAAAGTATCAGTCTGTTATGGGTGTCAGTAACCACACTACACTAGCCAAACTAATTTATTAACGCTCCATAATTTCCGTCGCTTGAAGGCAGAAATATAAAAAACTGGACGAGCAGATTTGACGTAGGTGAGACCGGCGAAAATAATATACAGATTGAATAAACTCAGTGCTGTTTACTTGTGCAGAAACTGAGTTTTAAGAATATTCCAATGCAATAGATCGATGATGAATTGGATGAAGTTCGTTATTCGTTCTTCTTCTTCGCGCTCTCCTTAATCAACTGATAATGATTTGGTGTGACACACTGTTTGATGAGTTCACCTAATGACTCACATTCGATATCTACACTATTCTTAAGAACCGTTAGAGATAAACTCTTAGGCTCATCGGTTCTAGTGAATTTTACCAAAAAACTTCATACTGATAAGTAGTTTGACAGATTTGACTTTAGGTGAGACCCAGTTGCGAAACGTCGGGGTTTTGGCTGGATTCCAACCAACAACGGGAACACCATGCATCAACGCTACAAGTGCTGTACTAGCTGAGCTACGAAGCCACACCAGGAGCTCGGAAATTCCACATTTGGACTTGGTTGCCCACCCGTCCTATTGTCTCATATGGAATCTATCAAATGATCCAGGGGATCGACTGCCCGACAGGATTTCTCAAACAGTTCACCTTGGAATCCACCAACGTCACCGTTCAGCATAGAAATATCCGAGCTCCTGGCGTGGCCTCGTATCTCAGCTGGTGGAGCACGTGTCGCGTTGAGACATGGTGTTTCTGCCAATGATTCGAATCCAACCGAAGACCTGACTTTTCGCAACTGGATCTCATCTAAGAAACGTTCTTAACGAGTGGCCAGACACTCTGAATCTGTAAATATCTCGGCGTGAAAGAAGATTTTTGTAAGCTGAGAAATAATCTTTTTGGAAAAAGAACAATTTAATTTACCAAGCTGAATGGAGTACAAAAATAAAATTACTTGTAATTTCTTTGGAACACGCGATGGTTAGTTAACACGGCACAGTTAGACGCTGTTTCCCTGTTGGTCTGACACTTGAGGAAAGTATCTAAAATCTTCCCTGTGGATACTCAAGAGCACCACTATTGAATTTATTTATCATAGTTAGTCGCATTCAATAAATGTACGTCGTTTTCGGTAGCTTCTTTTAGGGGTTGAGCATAACTCCCAATGCTTAGATGATCAGCCTAACAAAGTGGCTTCATGTGTTGATGAGAACGCGTTCAAGCATACCTTCTAATATCTCAGTCAATCACAAATCACTCTTATGAAATAGAGCTAGCCTCTTCAATCACAGCACGAGTTTTATCCCGACTCCTCTTGAATCTAAGGGCAGTTTGTTCAGTGTGCCCAACAGTATGGACAGTCTTGTACATTTCGTTTGACTGACAAGCATTGAAGTCGGTACCTAATGGTTACGAACACAAAGATTCCCTCGGAGAACACAAAATAAATATCCCTTATTTCACATATATCGATGTAGACGTCAATGTGGTTACCCAGTGGTACCTAAATTAGAAAACTCAGCTCTAGCACATCCCTCACATACCAAACGGACACATCATTCAAGCGTTGGGTCAGTATTATGACCTACTCGGTTTTGATGTTTGTAGAAATTTCTGTTGGACGCCGGCTATTGTTTACGTCTAGATGACGATTACCGGCATAAATCTTTTGCCGAATTTCATGGAGGTTCGAGCTACTGCTTTGCATGAAAGCTCCGGAAAATCGAATAACTGCAATTTTCCATCTTTAAGAGCCGAACGAACTAATACGGATATCGACCTTGTTGTGTGCACTCATCCCTGCCATTTTCCATCAGTCTACATATTTGCCCCATCTTACCAGTGTCACTCAGAACCACGTTGCGATGCATAGAGTCTGAGTGCTTATTAAAGCGTACTCCTTACTTTTGGACAAATCGGGAACCGCGCAGGTTGAGATTACTCATATGCTGGATCTTAGAATGATGCGTCAAGTAAACATTTTGAGCTTTATCTCTCCACAACATTACCAAGCTGTCAGATGACTGTGGACCATGTGCAGATTATCGTACACTGAACAGTACGACTGTGATTAATGCATACCAGATCCCACATGTTTAGAACAGGGAGGCCAAAGCTGATGGTGCCCCTGTGGCCTGGTCTGATTTAAGCATATCACCAGATCCAAGTTGCCAGTGGAAATTGTCGGGCATTACAGTTAGCACGCCAACAGTTTGTTCTGACTTCCGTGCATTTCGGTTGGTTAATGAAACTTTGCACAAACGGCACAACGGCTACAGACTTCACCACATGAAGGTTAGGCTCAACTCACTTCTACGTAAATACTTTGGTGGGCGCGAGCATCATTGAGTGACAACATTTGACATCTCCGCAACAATTCCTCAATAGGTCGGCAGCCTTCAAAGAAACGATCAGCACGCACAAATGAAAATTGGGCTGGCGTGTGGAAGATCCTCAGGACGTCACACAGATCTGCATGGCATTTGACCGACAATTGATTAGATTCCAACCGTTGGTCATTTCCAGCTTCCAAAAACACTCACAGTAATTTGTTGCTTCAGCAAGTTGGGCAACAACTACGGAAGTTTGCTTCTGCAAGAAACTATACCGGCGCAGTCTATAAGTAACTTATCGCATGACCGTGTCAGCGACATTATTACACTGTTAGCATCAACTATAGAATCCCGGTATCACAGTAAAGTCGACTTAGCTATCACCATTGCATTAAATATCTTCAGGTCGTACACCTACTGGAACAAAGCTATTAATGCGTCAGATGCCGCTTCCAGTGCCATCCTCAAAATCAGGCTGGAACGCTCCGGAAGTCGGCCGTTTTCTCTACCGAATGTTTACCTCCAACCAACACCATTCACAGCACGTTCAATTGTGAAGTTTTGGTCACCCAATCGACTGCTCACCCTCATGCAACACTTATTCGTGATTTTTATCTATCACACACCAGCAGCCATCGTCTTTTGCAACCAGTGCAATTGACATTTGTCTCACGAAGTTCGGTTCTCAGACATTATCTCCCTGTTTGTATCAGTTACACGTTACGATTCTGGCAACTAGTTTTTGACCAATGCTCTATAGTAGGTATCGATTCAAGCTGACCACTACTTGATCGATTCAAATGCCTTAGAGAACGCTTGATCTTTACAGCCGTTTCCCGTGAGGGCACAGTCGGCTAGTATTACATGTAACCTAACGGTTAACGGATTAATATTATTTCAAACCGAACATCACTCATTTGAGCACAGCCGTTGTGTTCCGATAAACTTGAGAAGTCCTCGTCACAGGATTATCGACTGGATTGGACTGATCGATTTCACTTATTCTCCTTTCAAAGGCTGAACACTATGCACATGATGTTGCGGTTGAGCGTTTAAGTATGATCATCGGATCATGCCTATTGTGAGGTTGCTGGTGTTATAGTTAACACGTGGGTTCCACAAGCATGAAGGCCGGACTGCAAATTACGGTCCGGACGAGGATATGCATTACTGCTGAGCTCTGATAAGAGTGAAACTCGACTGTAGTACTCTTTTTTTAAAATTGGCTACCCGGAAAGTATATTTTACTCCAGTGGCTGTGATTATCTTAGTGGTGTTCCATTTGGAACTGATGAAATTTATGGGTCATAAGTTGATGTAACTAGTAGTGCCCTTTTCACGAAACTAACACCAAAGTGTTTACATAACAGCTACCGCTGAAACGAACTGAGACGTTTTAACTTGGTGTATTTACTACATCATACCTCTTTAGCTATCTAATTCTTGAAAAAAAAATGGTATCATGAGCATAGACTCACAAGATAACATCAAAACCACGTTCTCCAAAACATATCATTCGTAATACATACAGTCTCATACCCGTATTTATTGAATCCCCTCTACACTGTTAAAAACTGCCGAGTTGCGTTCAACTACTTTTCCTCAGATAAATGTGCAAATGTTCAATGTCATTCACTGGCTCAATGCTACGATGGACAATGCCGATGTCAAGAAGGATACGATGGCGATGGTTACCGTGAATGCAGACCAAAAGGTAAGTTGATGAAAATAAATTTCAGAAAATAAAATGTTATCAAAAATCGGATGTATCTTTCTTACTCTTGTATACGGTAACTGGGATAAATTTTTATGTGTTACTCCATACAGATGTGTGTTCACATATACGATGCCATCCAGATGCTGAGTGTCGAGACGGTCGGTGTTACTGTCGTCCAGGTTTTGATGGAGATGGGTACTACGAATGCCATCCGATTGGCCTGGGTGAGCAGTGCGCGATGTTCCGCATTTCCGCAAGTTGCTTGAAATGGTTGCATGTAGGCTATTCTGCTACGATCACTCGTTTAAGCTGACCAGCCGTTGCGAATGGTTATAAGTATTTGCTCAAAGTGGACATTGGAGGCGAACAAACGGTTGACGCATCCGCATCCGCATGCATGCTCAGTTGTGTTTTAAACGAATTCGGCAACAAACTGCATGCATCAGACCAAATCTTTTGGTCTAACCACGTTTGTTCCGGAGTTGACAGCAGAATGACAGCTATCAAACTATTCTAGTACTCACAAGGTAAATGCCGTTTAACTTATAGACGCCTGCGCCAAAATTCGGTGTCACAGTTTTGGTCGTTGCGTGGATGGCGTTTGTCGTTGTATTGAAGGTTACGAGGGTGATGGCCTTTACGAATGTCAACCAAGAAGAGAGGAAGGTGAGAAAATGAGAGGAGATTTATTCAGTTTTGAGTGGTGTCGAAGCGAAGTTTGAACTGTCAAATGTTGCCAATTCATGTGTTATAGTCACAATGGATAATTTCAATTAGGTTCACAAATGTAATCCATAAATATAGTTCTTTTAGTTCGTACTTCAAGGTAGAAAGTCTGCTTTACAGGTAACGTTAATAGAGCCTTCCGAGAAAACAATGTTACCGCGTCTACAACATTATGTATACATTATTGGTTTAGCTTGACCCATAGGCAGTTTAGGCCAGTCTGTTTATAGAGTATTCAACTTCATCAACTGGACATTAATAAACTTCTACCTATATGCTCACAGCTTATTAGTGAAATCTTTTATACCACAACTTCACTCAACTAAAATAGAAATAATCCATCAAGGGAGACTTCATAGAAGTTCTAATTTTACCTTTCTAGAGTTCGCAATTACTTGGACCACTATTCTATCATTCCAAAACCAGATGCCGTGGAGGTGATCGTTTAGGGTTATAGTCTTCCATCGAATTCGCCCCGTTTCTTATTGCAGTTATCATTGTTAAGAGTAATCTTTTATTTGCTTTGAAGTGTCACACTTTTTGCCGATTAAATTGGGGCAGGTGTTCATATAACAAATAATCTCATTGTATATCACCAGCATATGTAAGTCAGACATACTTTCAGAGGGTTGGGACAAAGATATTGTGATTAAAAAGTTTAAACCGGGAAAAAGCTTTTAAATAAAGTTGTATTGATAGAAATTTCACACCAAAAATTTCATAAAGCAAAGCGCGCTTGTAGTGGATTGATGCAAGTGTTGCTATGGGTACAGCGAAGCTCAACCTATAATATTCAGATGAACTGGAGATGTCAATTTGTGCAAGCCGAAAATTCTTCAAGTGTTTCGTGATTTTCATATTCAACAATGATTTCCGTTTGATCCTCTTCTCGAATTCATGCAACGCATCCCAATTCGTTAGACTCTAAATGTATTTTCAGACAGTAATCATTTTTTAGAATCTGGTAACATCTTAGCCAGCGCCTGTCAAGTTCAAAATGGGTCCGGCATCATCCTTGAGTCAAGGTTTTGCTACTACTCACAAAACCGGATCACTTAGGCTGCTTCAAACTCTATTCAGCTTTCGTCTTCACTGCGCAAGGTCAGACGGATTTGTCGGACGAAGTAGCATGTTGTCGTGAGCCCACATTCCATACGGACTGTACCATAGTTGCACGCGCACCCGCCAGCTGGCGCACAGAGCGAAGCGGATTCAGCGTGTGTACTCCCATTCTCCAATGACCTGTTGGGAAGACAACATTGGCTGTAGTGATGAGAAATACTTACCACGATAAGAACATGAAACTTATGACAGGACAACTTGTAGACACAGATTTTCTAACTACTGTACATCCCTCTGCATGCCATACGTCAATCTGAATGCAACAGCTGAGGTCACATTTAAACTTTCGAGCTATTTTTCACTATCCTCATTAATGAGAAATATATGTTTATGATACTTACTTCAGAGATCTTGAACAGCAAGTTCACGCCACAAAAGCTGAATGAATATACAGCCTTATGTGGACAGAAAATTTGTTCGAATTTAGTAGTTCCTGTAATTTTACACTTTTCTATGACACTGTATGACCATTGAATACAGATTTGTGTGCCCATATCGCGTGCCATCCGGATGCTGAATGTCAAGCTGGAGTATGTCAATGTCGTCATGGTTTTGCTGGAGACGGCTATCGGGATTGTCACTATGTCGGCGGAAGTAAGAATGGAAAATCTGTTGTGCACTGGCTGCTGCACGTGAATTCGTATAATGTCCGACATAATCCTCCCACAGACTTTTACAACTATACACGTGTCATCGCATGAAACCCAATTGCTCAGACCCCTATTATGCTCTCATTGTGACTGGATATTTGTTCGTTTATCACAACACCCAGTCCCACGCTTCACTGTAGTAACTAACTGATATCAAAAGTTGATTAATAAACACTTACGATGTTCCAATTCACTATATTTACAGGAAGATGTACTGACGAGGACTGTCACCCGTATGCTCACTGTGTTACGGATCGATGCCAATGTAAGCCTGGTTATGAAGGGGACGGTTATACAAAGTGCAGGCAGATACAATGTAAGTTGGTCAATTGAAAGTGTCTCTCAATCATGTTCATGATCTCTCAAGCAGTTACACCGCTAATTTCCGCAATATGTATGGGTCGTTTTCAGATTTACCACTTGAATCAACGTACTGGCTTGCAAATTCCAGCTGTACTTGAAGCTACAGCCGTTATTATGAGTTGCTAGAATTAGAAAGTAACAGAACTCCATGTCCATGACAAGGCTACTTACACGCGTACGAGCTGAGAAAGATAAACTATGTGGATACAAACAAGCATTCGAAAAACTCCGTGGACTTCATGGAATATTACCCTCCAGGGATATTGTAACACCTGTTGAACGGAAGGGCTTCGAGGAATAAGCTTATTTGTGGACCATAACCTGACAGACTGCCTGACAGCCTGACATCCGAGTAATACGGCTTCCACTGACAGCCGCTGACAGCTGAGAATGTAGCCAATATGTTACTACTCTTCACGACCCTTAGCTGTTAGCCAGTTGATTATACATCAAAGCCCTCAGCAGAATTTCGTCACGGGTTAAACCTCATAATTAATCGCAAACCAGCATACACATGTACTGGCGACCTCAACAATACCAACATGATTGATAATTTAAGCAAAACAACTTGAAAAGTAATCAGCAAAAGACGGATACAAGCAGAAGGACAAGACTAGGGAAACCAAGAATGTGACAGTCCTTGATGAATGTTAACCAATAACAACGGATGATAAATGAATAGTTAGGGGATCTGGCTTATCACAAATCTATATTAGAAAAATATTGGCATATTTATTTCACTACCCTGGTTCAATTTATTCTGTAATACGTATTTTATGTTGTTACACATTAATAAAATTACTTAAAAATCTGCAGCTAACTTCCCCTGGCAAATTACAACTTTCTTCTATTTGAAGTCCAAGTGGTCTTTTCGATCATACTTTTAAGTCGGAAAGTTAACAATATTCGGGTTAATTCTAGTAGCGTTCTTTGTGAGTGTTCTGAATGTAATCTCCATCAGAGGATTGATTATGGTACAATTACATATGCAGGCGGAATACCACAACCATCTATTTTGGAGGTGCACAAATCTTTTTACTCCAATTCCATAGTGTCATTTTTTTCGTGACTTATCTTAAATTGACGATCTTTATAACTGTTCCAGAATTGGTCAAATTCAGACCAACATTTCACATGCGACTGTAGCTCTAACATAAACACACCCTAAACATTTAAATAGCTAGTATGCTAAGGAATGGTTCAGCTCGAGCAAAGTCGACAACGTCATCAAACAATGAATTGATCAAACATATCTGTCACCCTGATACGAGTTTAGTGAGATTTAAATTTTCTTGTGGCTTTTTTCAGCACCTATACGACGTCACGTTGTTTATATGTTTATAACCGTGTGTATATACAATGGATTTATTTGTAATGTGCTACCGTCTTAAAAAATCTTAGAGTGATAATCGCTTCAATTCCGTATTTTTTCTGTGAGTAGTTCAAACGTCTGACAAAACAAGTGGCTTTATTGTTCTCAAAGTTTCGTTTTTCACTCGTTCCAATGCTAATCACAGTTAAATGTTTTTCTTCCTACGCTAGTTCAATCCAATTTTTATAAAAACTCAACCGTTAGCCTGTCAAAAATTATTTCGTCACTAAGTGCTGTCTCACTCGAATGCTTCTCTTGATGGATCCTTAACCTGAAAAATAATCGTCAGGAGTAAGTTTGATCAGAATCACCTACTGTTTATTGTTAAGTTGTTCCAAACTGTCCGAGTGTTGTTTCTGCCCACAATTTGATTGAGCCAGTGGCTCGAAAATGGAAAGATAGTTGGGAAGTTGACGTAGTTTTTAACTGGTTCCCATCTCATTTTAGCTGTCACCCCAAAAGAATGTGGCGATTGCCGTGGGATTCCCCTAAAGGAGTTGGCGCAGTGCATTGACGGACGATGTGTCTGTGCTACCGGGTTTATTGAAGCGCATCCTGGAGTGTGCATGGAGTGTGTGCAATCCAATTGTCACCCTGACGCACTTTGCCAGCCAACACAACGCTATAACAACGCCTATTCATGTCAGTGCAAGAGTGGCTACAGTGGTGATGGGGTGAAGATGTGTGAGCCCGGCGATCGATCGGGAACCGGAGTGGACCCCACATGTGGCGGAGGATGTCACGTGCGAAACGCCGAGTGTAACCGAGCCAGTGGTAGATGTGAATGTCGGCGTGGGTACGATGGGGACGGACAGACCAAATGTAGCTGGAACTGCCAGTTGTGTGTACCCGATGCAATCTGTGACCGTGAGAACGAGCGATGCAATTGTAAGCCGGGTTACTACGGCGATGGACAAGCCTACTGTGAAAAGATACCCACTCGTCCAGGTGCATGACGTATTTTTCGTTTATACCATTTCTGTATGAAAATAGGCAATTTATTTTAGACATGGGTCTAGTTGAATTGTTCCTATTTTTAATTTAAAGAAATAGTGGAATTATTACTGTTCAAAATTCCTTGGACATCTAAATATTGATTATATGCAGTCCCTCTTCCGCTTGACAGGCATCTTTATATTTATCACCATTATGTTTGTCGTGCAGTACAGCGTGCTGGCTCTGGCTTACAGTGGAACTGAAGGTTAAATACTCGATTTTATTGATAAAACTGCCATGTCCAAGTTCGAACAGATAATGTCAAGACTATAACACTCTGTAGACAAAAAATCGGGTTCGAAATGAATTCACGACAACATCTGCGACACAGTTTCCCTACAGCTTTCACCGTACTTCTCAACTAACGGTTTTACTTCATAAATGACTCGGCTAAACAATCGCAACTGCTCGTCATATTCACCTATATCCGTCCCCTCAACGTTTTCAGTTCCAGACTGTTTGAGTTACGTGATTCCTAGTTGAAAGATAAATACTATTTACCTTGTGAACCCAACTGTGCACTCATTTCCCGTCCTCTTCCTTGTTTATCCTACTCCTACGTAGCATTATCGTCAGCAGCAAACGATAGGTTTTCATCCACAGTGCATGACTCAACCTTCTAAGTCCAGGTACCTTTAATGACTGACGGTGTGGTACAGCTTGACGCTCGTCTTCAATTATTTACTATCTAAATTCAACGATATTCATCATTTAGTGCCTTTTACCTACGCGAATAAACCCGTAAACCTCCCTTGTGAAGTATTTAGGGATGTCATGGGTCAGTTGTGCTTGTTGGCTATTTTCACTGCCTCTAAATTAACTATCTCGCGCTCACCTTCCACACAATTTTTTATGCTCCTTTGTTGTCAGATTAGTGAGGAATGCTCTAGCAATAAAAATACGAGTATCCGATTCACAATGTATATTTTATCCGATCATCAGTCTCCACAGTTTCATTGTTCAGAATAAAAAAGCGTCATTTCGATGCCGAAAAATATATCAAAAATCAAACAGAAGAATCTCTTCTTGTACAAAAGCAATAACTTCTACTAAACGTATTCAACCACTTTCACTTGACCATCACGTGGAAATCCGCGGTGTCGTAGTATAGTGATTAGAATCAGTTTACCAGTAAGAAAGGTAGACATCCTGAACGTATATCACACATTTTGCTAAACCACTTGGACCGGTTTCGGATTTTCAGTAAAACCGAATGGGTCAATCTTCTCTCATCGCAAAACAGATACTTTGAAAATAATCGTTTGGATAAAGTAAGATATGATTACACCATTTGTTTGTTTGATAGATCTCGTCCGAGTGCATATCACCGGTCAAGGAGATGTGATGCGTGTGGCGGACATAGAAAAACCACTCGTGCTGAACTGCTATGTGACTACAAACGACGAATCAGTCACAGGTCAATGGACACAACCTAAAGGTTCACAGCCGGCAGTGATCACAATCAACCGTTTGGACAATGGGACTGAAATCTCTCTGCGTATTGTCAAGCCAGCCATGACAGATGCCGGGCGCTATTTCTGTCGGGCTTCTCAAGCCGAGGCTTTTATTGATGTGGTTATCGAGGAGACTGCAGGTAGAACAATTTAACAAATGTTTGTTGAGCATTTCAATGAATTCACCGCTAACATATAGGTTCCATGTTAACTGGTCTGCCTGGAAAAAGTTATTCAGCTTGCAATGATCGCTCAGTTCACAATACAACAACAGAACTTAAAACGTAATTAGCCGGGCCCAAAGGCAATGTCCTAATTTGTGTAATGTTTGGGAACAGCCTGATCGCTGTGAAAGCTTTACTATGACCATAAGTGCTTGGCTTGGCCGTCAGCCACAGGAGAGACGAGAAGAGTCGAATGATTAGCTGACCTTAGAAGGGGTCTTAAAGTGCAAACTTCGGTTTTTAAAGTGCAAAACCAGCCTGTCAGCTTACAAATTACTGAAGGTTAGCAGATGACATTGAGGTGCAGCCTAATTGTCACAACTTAAGATTTTGTTTGCTAAGAATTCAAAAATATGTCTCCGCAATTCCTAGTGATCATTCTGGTGATTATATTATTATCTAATGTTTTGCAGTTTGAAATCGTCCAGTATTTTCTACGACTCAGTTGGATTACTTGATTAACTGTTATGAGAATATTTCCGCATAACTTCAAATAAATTCGGACTTTTTTCACGTGTGGTCTCATGGTTTTCCGTTATTTCTTATCCTGTTCGATTTATTCGGAAGATCCAGCCCGTACTGATGAACTAACTAGAAAACTGAATAATTAATTATTTCCATAGGAATTGAATCAGAATTTGACTTCAATAAATCAACTATGCTTCACTAACAGAAGTTGTGTACATTACAAAAAATAAAACTAACCCTTTGATTCATCTGCTTTGCTAGATGACATGAAAATATGTAAGATATTTACAGGTTGATGGGATAAATTGACATTTCACTTATACCGATAAAACCGCTCGTAGCCCATTTGTCGCGTCCTCATTGAGTTTCTTCAAAGAGCCCAAAGTACCTGATAACGTTTTCTTTATTTAAAGATGTCAGTCACATATTATCACGCAATTCTGGCTAATTGTTAACTGTAAATTATCACAGTAAAGAATTAATTTTTCTCCAAGGACTCTTTCTGATGTTTTCTATTTTCTTTTAGGTAACCATTTGACTTTAACAAATTAACATTGATCACGTATATGTCACCTTATTTTGTCACCCTAGTTCCGTATGATATTTTTCTGACAAGCGATGACGGTATCCTGAAAGTTCGCTCGAGTGGTCAAAATTCATCGATTGCTACCTTATGGAACCTCGGTAAGGATGACTAACAGAATGACTAGTTAATCGTCTTTTTCCTATATGTCGCACCTATCACCATACTCATCGCCATCGTCAAAAGTATAAGCCATCTCTGGTAGGTTATGTAATAAGTCCATTTTGGATGACATTCAGAATCAGTAGAGGGAAATAACACAAAGCCAAAGCAAATGCGTTAAATTCCATTCTAAATTTTTCGTGGCATCGCCTGATCATTTTTTATTCCAACAGGCAAAAGCAAAAGGCTTTCTGTTGTAAACGCAAATCTGAAAGCTGTCCTACAGTTTTTCTAATCAAGCAACTGCTAAGAAGTGAAGAGAAGTTAAGTTGGCTTAGCATTTTGAAGTCACACGTTTTTTCTCCGCCTATCAATTTTACCCGGTTGTTAAGCATTTCTTTTCATACGTCTGTCACCCACATCTAGTTTTATCGTGTTTTTATAATTTGTTATTCACACCCAGCAGTTCATTACCTTTGACCAAATTTGTGCTTGGCATTTTCGAAACTACCAGAATGTTTTTCGTTTCAGATGAGTACAGATGAGTAATAGGGGATTTTGATTTTCATATAGATTGAACATCACCCACAATTGATCGCAACTGTTGCATTTCCATTGACTTTCCAGTCGGCCCATTTCGAACAGAGGAAGCACTAGACTCGAGTTTCGCTCTCATTAGAGCTCGTCAGTAGTGCATATCCTCGCCACTGCCGGGACTTGAACCATGGACATGCTGTTCATGAGGCAACCGTGTTTACCACTGCGCCATTGACCTCACATTAGGCACGCTCATCCACTTTCGCTTATGAGTAATGATCAGGTTGCCCGATCGCCTCGACAGGAGACACAGTTACTGTCTGTTAACTCCGATCGATGACCCCTCGACTAGCACTTCTCTCCAAGTTGAAATCACAGAAATAATTGACTTGTTGAGCGGTATTTGAATATAGATGATTTAAGCCCAAATACCAGACCATTACGTGAAGATATTGTTCAGCAGAGTGAACCGAAAAAGGCAGTGATATACTAACAGTGTTCCCATTCTACTACGCTCCCGTCTATAAACGTTACCACTGGATATCTTCAGTGACATTTGGACGATCCTGTACTTACCAAGATTATGTCTGGTTCGTCGTCTGACTGAGTAATTGTTTAACCCATCTAAAATGACAGTTGGAAATTGGCTATTGGACAATCAAAGCTTGGTACTTGGAAAGGAATTGAAAATGATCGAGAGCTCTGTTTCATTTCCTGTATCTCCGAGTTTCAGCAGCGCGAATCACAATCACCGTTCTGTTGTATTCAACTCTAACGTGGTGGAACGGCTTCATGACAGCTGGCATTAGGATTGTAGGTAACTTGTGAAATTTCAGCTTACTATCTGGCTAAAAATGATGGACGGCTGCAAGGAGGATAAACCTCAGCGCGGATGCTGAATGTGTTAGAATTGTAGATAAACTGTAGGAAAAGGATAATGAACGCTTCACAACAGACAACTACCTGTGACTTTACTGTTAAATCTATTCAACTGCGCGCATCCCGAACTTAGTTTCGTAGTAACACTTGTGGGCCATCGGCTATATGTAACGCAGCAAGGAAATTCACAGTGTTTACGTTGGGCGAAAATGGTGTTTCGCTACCAAAGCATTTGATAGAGTTCGCAAGTTATTCATTGGAGCGAATTAGTTTTCTGATTTCAAGGTTTGGTTACAAAAGCGTTCTAGTGTAGAGCAAATGATGCCCCGGTATTCCGCTTATCTAGTTTTGAACACTTTTGACGGAAGTCGTCTTTTCAAAGGAACAGATACCACGCTTAGTTGTTATAATTCAGGTTCATTGTTTAGAGTTACAGGGAAACCTGAGCCATTTGTGTCTGTGCGGCAGTTTACGTCTGAATGCACTCCTTTTTGACCTTCCCTGGTGTCTGTCCATTGTTAGTCTACTTCAAACTCCATCGCCGTGTTCACTCTCAATCTCTAGTTATCGCAAAGAGAATGTCGTCTTATCTTTGCGTGTCTGCAGTGACTCCATAGAATCAGCAAGATAGTTGGGATGTTTGTCCACTTGGAGGTAATGTTCCCATTATTGCACAGCTAATGAGTTATACATCATCGGTAGATGGGTTGTTGAGACACAATGGCTGACTAACCAGTGCACTGACACCAATCAGTATAGGAATAACTTAAGAACAGTACACTGAGAAACTATGTTTGTTATCGTCGCTTGAGGGGATCATATCTGGTTTACATAAACTTTAAACGGTCAGTTCTCAAGGATGGTAATCCAAAAAATAAAAACAAGAAACAGAGACATCCTAAGATAAACAGTTTGTTGTCGGCTCGGGTGGATGGGATAAATGAGAATATTCATGCAAATTACGATACTCAGTGCAGATTGAATGACAAAAATTATTGAACAAACTAACAAACTTCATCAAACTCCGAATTATCAACCAACCAACTAAACTATAGTCTTTAACACCTAAATCTGCGTTCGAATAACACCCAGACAGGTGTCAGTTTCCATGTCTATAAGCAGAAACTAAATGTAAAAAATCAAACGGAATCAAAATTTACAGGGTGGTGTACATCAACTATGAGAGAAGAGACGAAAACGTTCAAATGCTCCTTTGTACGGTTTAAAATTCAAAAACATTGAACGTGGTCAGCAATTTGCACAACTTCACGCTAAGGTCACTCGACAACGAAATATTGTCAGATAAACAGTCGAGGTATACGTCCATCAGGATAAATAATGAACAATTGTCATGTCAACGGTAGAACCATTTTCTCATTGAAATTGTGGTATGAAATGTCCCAAATGAACAGAGTTTTGTCAAAATGGGTTTATTCTTGCCGCCTTTTTCTTGGCTTGCACTCGATGTGCTCAGAATGTCTGATAAAAAAAACATATCAACTCTCATCTTAATCAAAACGTGTATAGACTCGATCCATTTAGAATTTGTACTCGTTTGGTTACTTTGGTTTTTATCTGACCAAATCACCCTAAAAGATACCTCCAGTTATCAGTGCACACGTAGCTCTTCGTATCCTGAATTCAAGGTCCTTCTACGCTTGAGTCAATCAGTGGTAATTGATTGTAGTTATCTGACAGAAATTGAACTTGATTCAAATGGATCAGAGTGCTTCCAATGGAATTTATAACAGCCATTTCCCAACAGAAATACTAACAAAATAATTTGAACAAGAAAAGTAGTAGATGTAGGCATTTCTGCCAAGTTTACAATAACATGATTCCGTTTTTTTCGTAACAAACAAGTAGGGTGGTGGATAATCACACAACATAAGCCATGAAGTCCGAGGAATTTCCAGGTTCACGGAAGATTTTTCTGAACACATGGAGCTGGTTTAAGTCGATTGATTGTAACCGCTTCAGAAAACTACAAGAATGAAAAGGAGAATTGTAATGAAGTAACGGGATTCTAAACACCTACCAGCTGGACCGATAGCATGACCAGTGGGCAGGAAGTGTCTAACGACTGAGGAAACTGGTCATTTGCATGTTCCAACGACTGCCGTTATTCGCTAATAAGGACTTCTGCATGCATTTATGCTAATGTTCCTTCAGTCTAGAGATCAAGCCTCCCTCGGTTCTGTCTATGTAACTTTCTATGCAGTTACACGTGAACTGGCACCACAATATGAGGTAGCACCGATGGGATTACCGTCTTTGGTTGAGGGCACTGATAGCTATTTGGTCAGAGTTTAATTGCATTGAGTGTTCGTTTAGTCGAATTTCTCGGTCATTCGGTTGTTTGGTGCCTGACACTCAATGTAGACCCTCTTTTTCTCTGTAGTGATCACGCAGTTGAGTGGGGCTTTTTATCTATTTTTGAGGCAGATTGTTTACTGACCGTACAACTGCACGTCGATAATGTTCATTGCACACTGTTTTTTGCGAGTTCCAGTTCACTAATGTGTCTTTCGATTTGAAAATCCAGTGTACAATCGGCTCTGACGTTTATCGACAACTTCAACTTATCTCCCGTGAACCACTTTAAATCAGACGAATAAGTAAAATCTAGAAATTTGAATCAGGCAACATAGGGTTCACCAACTGATTTTGGTAATGATGAGGTTTAGGTCAACAGAAACCTGGGGGAAAAGAAAACTATTTTCCAGCTGCTGATTGCGGCAGATTGAACCAGAGTGGGAACTATCCACACTGATCCTAGGCAGTATGAACTAAACGCTTTGCAAGAAAACTCCACGGTGATCTTATCGGTAAGTGATCGCTTCCGCATTATCAAGTTGAAAATATTCACTAAAAAAACAAACGAATACTGCACGAAAATTTTTTACTAAAAATTATTTGTGAACAGAGGCAGAAAAAATACCCTTCACACAAATGTATTACCACCTCAAGCTGATTCCAGGTTAGCACAACTATAGATGGCTCGAACCATCTGTCATATGACCAGGCCTGGTGTCTAGCCTATCATTTCACATTCGGTATGTCAAGAAGAAATGAATTGACCGATTTGAAAGGGTGAACATCCGAAGGTTCCAGTAGAGGCAGTAGAGAGTATTACAAGCTGTCAGAGGTCTCCAGAAGTTTGGAGATGTTGTTGTAAGCTACTTGAAATGCTCAACATATATCGTGTAGACACATTTAGGGGTATGATGAGCTATTATATTGATGCTATAAAAACCGCAAACACTGTTATTAGTTTCCAAAGCAACAGGAGATGATTCATAGCTTATGCCAAAAATATGACTCAATATCTTTTGAAAAACCGTTAAACAGTTGAATCAGCGGAAATTACATCACTTTCTTGGACGTAGCAATGGTAATCCGTTTACCCGGGTAATGAGAAATTAATAAAGCAAATAGATCAAATGAATGGTTTCAGTAATGGCATGATCTTCAAAGGAACGAAATGTGTTTCAATCGATGCACCGACGACGAACGTTTACTCACACTTTTGGTTGGATGAATTGGCTGTAACAGATAAAGTAAAAGATGTTGTCATTCCAACGTATTTTGCTATGCGTCTTGTTTCTAATTGACTTGAGAGTTGTTATTTCTTAGCAAGATGCAGTAGCAATTCACTCGTTGCGAATCATGTGCAACGATGGAATAGGGCACTGTGTATTGTCTGACTTGCGACACGTGCTGTAATCCGCTGGAATACCGAATATAAACCTTGGTGGTCGAAATGGTAGGTGGTTTGCAGCGAGGGTAAATGAGTTCGAATCTCGATGTCTTATAGTCGCAATGAAAAACTGTGTCTCAGTATTCTGTCAAAGTGTTGAAAAGAAATGGCAAAAGCACATCATACTAACTTTTTGTACTACACCATGACTGACGACATTTTTTTAGTAGCTATATTATGCATACTTTTGTACACTATCAGTTTCTATTTTTTTAAAACATATTCAAGCAAAATTCCACATGAAGCCTTTTAACAACTGTTGTTCTTGTGTTGTGTAAAATGATTTAATCTATCTATTTGTTGAGAAACTAATGCTGACTTCTTGGATGACAAAATAATTTAGTTGCAGATTGTAAGTTAAATAAACATTGATGTTATTTCCATCCGCTAATCCACACCAACGATGGTTGTTGAAATGGCCAATCGAAAACGTAATGGAACACACCGGAAGTTTCGAACGTTTATTTATTGCGCTAGTAGCTGTCGTGGTTTCTTCGGCTGTGTAACCATGTTCTGACTGTGTGGTCAAAAGGCTTGGCTAATCAGGTGGACAATTTGGTTGTACAAACATCAGCTGTAATGATTTGACTCACTGGGATATTCAGCAGTAGTTTTACAATCCACATTTAACAGCTGTTTACAACAGTCCGGATTTCTACAGAAAAAACATTCAACTAGTAAAAATCCTGACATTTTGTCAATGAACTTGGTCCCATCACGGATTTCTTCACATGCAAAAGAAATGAAAGTAGTTTTATCCCATCGTGTTTGAGGAATGGCTCCACATCCATCACTACTTCAAATTCTTACAAATAACTTTTGTGCTCATTCCTTTTCACGGCACATCCGGCAGTAGATTAAGTGATTTTGGTCAGTGAATTTGCGTGACAGTTGAGGTAATTTTGCTCAGTAGTATAGTTATTTCTTTCGTCCGATTTAAAATCTGGCTGCATACAGTTCCACGTAGATGTATGACTCCACTGTGGTCAATAACTCGACACCGTTTACAGATGTTGAACGCTTCAGGGCAGTTTGTCCACTTTTCAGCAGTCACTTCAGCACTTGCAAGACTAGATTTTGGGGTTCTACAGCCCAGCAGTCGACTGCGCAGAATATCCCAGGTGTTTCGGCTATTACGAGCTACACCAATTTTTTTCTTTATACAGATTTACATTGTGTTCGTTCTCAGACCGGTGACAGCCTGTGATCTGCATCGTTCCTATTCGACCTACTCAGATAGAAGCTATCCGAAAAACGCTGAAAGTGTCCATCTTCGTGTTGCAAGTCAAGTTTTGCACACTAGATCGTAAATCATAAGATCATCGCTTGTGTTGGGGGAGTAACATAGCTGCCGGATGATTTGTTAAAGTCACGTAGGCCTGGATGTTTGCAGCCATTTGAGAAGTCCGATCGATAAGCATCACGGAGTATTTCAAGTTTTCGATTTTGTGTTCTTTAGGCCGTAACCAACGCAAACTGCTAATCACAGTTGGATTACGTCCATCTACTTCAGTATGTTTATACACACCATATTCGAAAATGCTTTTGAATGTTTCAAAAGTCCGCTTCCAACCAGCTGCGTTCAACCAATGAAGGGTATGTCGAATACAAAGTCGACAATTTGGTTCCATACATAGGTCACCTACGTCGCAACCAGTTCCACTGAACAGACAAAATTAATCTATCACTTTAAACTGGCTCCAGTGTGGAGGCGATAATATTAATCTATTTTTAACGAAATCAATTCAATTATTGTATTGCGCATCTTCTTTCTACATAGCCGAAAATAACAAGTACGGGAGGGTTGCCATGGTTACCGACTGCAACACTCAGCGTGTTATTTACACTAGTGATTACGGACACGAGATTCGAGTGGGTGATGCACACGCAAAGCAAAAAGAACTGTCTACCATTTCAATATATCAGTCCCAGGTCAGTCGTTTTCGGAACCTAGCTGTGGATCCGCCCTCTGGGAATATTTACTCGTGGGATGAAGCATTTGGCAAGCTGGTGGTGCTTAATCCGGCTAAGCCGCATATGTTATACACGCTGGACTCGATCACCAGCCTGAAACAAGGAGACGCTATCCGATTTGCAGGTTTAGCTTTGCATTCAAGTCAAGGGTGAGTTTTATAAAAGTCCCCATTATCAATTACTCATGTTTTATGAATATCCTTACTTTCGTCATCGTTTAAATCATTTTCGCTCTTTGGACTGTAAAGCGTAAGATTGTCCAAGACTTCACATCATCTCTTACCTATGTCTGCATTGCATCCGTACGGCGATTCAGTTGAGAATGACATGTCGTTCACTGCTTTAAAGACTTCGTATATCATTTCATGTCATTTTTAGACACAATATGTCAACTCAGGCCCAACCACCTCAATCATTGGGGTAGCATGTGTGCCTTCACGAAGCATGTGAAATGGACTTTCGACGTAAAACTTAAGTAATCGGTCGCCTAGCCTTCGTAGAAATCTTCTCCACATGCTGAAGCCGCATCAAGCTGTGACTTGATGCATCAATACGATCAATTAGAGACTGTGATCAAAAGTCTGTTGACATTTTCCCCTATAAAAGAGAATTAACACATTTGGGGGTGTCCAGTGGTAAGAAATGTGTGCTGGGTGAACTAGCCATTCCGACCAAACCATTCTGCAAAGCGATAAAGACAGGAGGTACTACCCAATATCTAAACTAGAAGACGACATCGTCCGCATACGTTAGTAGAAGCCATTCATGGGAACGGTCTTCGGACTCACAAAAAGTTAAGTGGAAATTGGGAGAGAATAACAACTAGAACGCAACCACTGCTTTAAATAAATAGTTCATTTGTATAGAGACTTATCAAGCCGCAAAATTTGTTGGTTCGTCAGTCTGCGCCTAACATTTCCATCCATTACCCTGATTACTGTTATCGGTCGACTGAAAAATAACGCTAATGCTGTCATCTGGATACTGTGCAAATACCAGATTTTACTTTAGAACCTACACGGGGTGCGTAATCGGCGCTATGAAATTTCGAACAGAAAATTATTGAACTGTTCAGATTTCTTTTTTTGATACTAAGGCTCACTGTTGTCTAGCAGACTGTCAGACAAGCATCCTACAAAACATGGTTCAATCCTGCCACAGTCTAAGACATAAAATCACTTTGTGGTCACCAATTCCGACCAAAGGGCTATTGGAAACACAATCCTGACAGTCGGATCAGTTTGTAGGTTGTCTGCTGTATTTTACCAATCGTGCTCACTACTCAAGAACCTCGTGTGTGTTGGCACCTTAAGTACGTGAACGCAATATCTAGTCTCATTCGTACAGATTGGTTGACCGATGAGTTCAGTCTAAGCTAATTTCCGTTATCACAGACTTAACTACGATTACTCCACGTTGACGAATACCAATCTTTGTTCCAGTAAACCATTCTAATTAAACCCTTCACATTTCTCGTCAGTGAGAAGCCAAATAGTATTTGTAATTCACAACACAGTGTAAACACGCATTGCATGTATTTATCGGATCCATCACTTCCGTGATAAATTATGCACTACATTCATGAGCAAGCAGCTGTTCAGCGGGCAGATTTTCCGTTCCCAGGGTATGATACGCTGCTACTCGTTGGAATGCATCTGCATGACAACCCTTCCTACGCAATTTACAAAGATAACCTATGGTTTGGTACCGTTTTTATGTACGGAAGCAACAAAAGTTATAACAGAGCACAATTAGATGCTAAAGGCAATTACCGGATGCAATATATGAGTGTGTCTACCATATTCTATTCAGCACATTAATCACGTTTGAGAGAGTATATTGTCTGATTCACAATTAGGCCTACTAGAAACCGGCCTCCCATTTGTACTCAGTTTTCTCCACACAGTACTGATACACTTCATTGAGTCTAGGCATGTATCGCAGGCCGTTTTTGCCGAGAATGCCCTGTGACTTACTTGCTGTGTCGACTGTGGTTCAATAACAGTTCTGAGTTCATTCACACAAGCGCATCATCTTTCCGCAAATCTGATTAGTCGAAGTCAGAAAGTTTCAAAATATGTCGAATTAATTCAGCCTCGTTGTAAGCATCGTATATAATAGCTCAGTTGATCTACAAAGCTTCGTATATCGTTACGCTTTACGTTTCCCTTGTAGAACTTACATAGTTTGTTTAAAACAGATTTCGGAAACCTTTGCTACTAACAGCATTCTTAGTAGTCTGAAGCGAATCATTTTCTCATTTCAGGTTGCTTTACTGGGCCACATTTACCGATGGTTGGATGCCAAATGGAACCATCCAAGTAGCATCTATGAACGGACAGAATGAAAAGCAGCTGATTCAATTAGACGGTGAGCCACTTGCCTTGAGTCTTTCGCCGTCCTATGACAATACGGACAATTCAGCGGGACGTTTGTGTTGGATTCAACGTTCGATCACCAACATGTTTGCTCTGGCGACTGAGATGCATTGCGCACGTCTCAGTGTTGATGGGCGACAAATTTTGATGAAGGAACGTTTGAGACAATTCAATCCGACCGAAGAGCCGTCTTGGGGCATGGTTCATCATCGAGGAACAGTTTTATGGACTGATGCATCCCGGTATGAGGAGATCACCGTTCATTTTTGCACGATAAACAACCACCTGTTTCACAGATGATTAGCCGGATCTAACACATTTTCTCCAGCTCGGTTTAATTGCTGTATTTACCTTGTTCATAGCAGCGTATTTAATCACAGTTCTTGTGTTGATTAACTTCGTCAGGTCGATATTATATTCGCACTGATTCACTGTTAGTGAGTTACAACAGCACACACCTATCTTTGAAAATTGGTTGCTTATTATAGCCACTCAGTGGGTTACATTTAGTCTCTCGGTGTTCTTGGGATTTAGCCACAAAATTCTCTATCTTTATGAGGCGCGGTAGGATTACTTTAACTTAGTCGGCCGTGTAGGTAAAATTAGTAGTTTGGATGTGAATTGTTCCGTTCGTATTTCCAACTTGTTCAAACTGAACCCCAAATGCACACCCATAGATGAACCGTGGTCAGAATGCATGGAAATTAAGTGGACCAGCTGAACACTAGCTGTTCTTTGTCATAAATAGTTTATGATGTGCAACTATTCAGTCATCTCCAGAGGTGAATTTACGGCTATGATGTTAATTAAAATTAGAAATATACGATAAAATCTTCTCATTTATGTTGAAACCTAATCGGTTCTTAAGCACACTGGTCACTCCTGTCTTTCATATGTGGTACCGATGAGTTGTTAAAACTTTAGATTGTCGACACTGAAATCAAATTCATCTGTTTGAAACCCTGAGCGCTGGGCCTCATTTTGGTCGCCCAGTGAAACTAATTCACGGCGAGTATGTCTAGGGTCGAACCGTTTGCGTTGAACTTCGACCACGGTTTGTGTAACGCATTTGCCTTTACGTCCGGACGTGGGAGCAGAATGCTTGTGGTTCTTTATGCATAAACTCAAAATAGACATTTTCGCTGATTGTAATGCTGCGATCAAATAACAGTGGCCTTCAACTTCTCAAAATACCAGTAATTCATATGAGCACGAGAAATTTTGTGCACCTAATCAGTGATACATTGTGAGTCCAAGCTCGAACCAACCTGAATAATTTATTCAGATAAACTCAAACTGTATACCGGTTTCATGTAGTAAACACTGTAATAAAACATTCTAGGGTATTGTTACATATTAACGTCAAGGGAGCAGTAAAATTCTCATAATTAGTTGAGTGCGCAGGTAAGGTTATCATACAAAAGTGTCATGGCGCTCTAACCTTGCCAGAAATTACACCGAAAACGGCCACCCGTTTCATTTAACTCAAAAAGACGCCCACTCTATTGTTTCCCATGGCAACAAGTCAGTATATTCAGATGAGTGATCAGCGTGTTTATTGACAGGTGCATATTGTCCATCTGTTGTATGATGAGTTTTTCACTAGCCTACATCTGGTTGATTTAAATTGACTTTGCTAAGTATCTAAACCATCAATCTAAATGCATCTTGTTTGGGACACGAGTGTGCAGCAAGCGTGTACATTTGATGGATGCAAATGAATGTACGCTTATCGGGTCATTTTGTTTGAAATCAGTCTGTCGGCGAGAATGTGGAACAACAGATTGAACAGTCAGATCTTCACAGCTCAAAACACCGGATTTACTCACTTTTTATTCATTCGAGACTGGTTGTGTACGGCTGGTAGTTCTTAGATATTGCAACTTGGCGTAGGAACTAATGAATTTTCGAACTAGCACATTTTGTTCCTGATCCTTCACGTCGCTGGATCTTAGTACAGTTATTTCCGGACTGACTGGGAAGTATGGTGTATGGAACAGAAAACATGCCTAAAGAGATATAAATACAGCGCTCCCGACTGCATGGCAGACATGGAAAACCAATTTCAATTTCTAGTAATATCTTCATTTTTGTTGTCCATCTATTTTCAATGTATTTCAGACCGGTATTCTATTCCGCCAATCCGGCCCGACGTGTGCACGTGCGTCTTGTCTGTTGTTCCAACCGTTTCCAAGCCATAGCCGCATTGGCGAAATGTAACCCAGGTAAGATCAGCGGTACACAGTCCTGTTTTCTGTAGTTCAAGTTTCACTCCCAGTTTCAATTCAAGGCGTGCAATGACATCGACGTATAAAATTGTTTGGTCCAACCTAATCGCCGCAGTACAAAACTTGCAGGATAATCTCACTATCGTATGTTAACACCTGTTCATCTGAAAACCACACGCCCAAGCTGGCCTGTTCTGAACAGGACTGAAAATGGTATCGCTCACTTCAGGTATAATCACACCGTAAGTCGCGCGGTCCACGCATTACTTGGGTTTATCGGAGGTTCAGTGTTTGTGTGTCTATCGATCACTAGCATTGTGCAATAGAAACGAGGCTACGTGTAGATGAAAATGTGCCTTATTTTACACAATACAACAAATCCGTTAAATTCATTATGCATTTAGGTTTGAAGTACAAGACGGAATGGTCATTGATAGACAAATACGTTGTTTCCTAAACACAGAGATCTCAGTTACACTACAGTAACGGAACAAGTGATTCCACACCAAGTCTATCGATTAACATATGATCTTACAGTTTAGAATTACAACCAGCAAACTAGACAGCAGTAAGCTAACTTAGCTAGAATGGTGAATCAAGTCACAAACATCAAGAACCTGTATCGGTTTGTGCAGTGTGGCTTGTGGGTGTTGTTTATCAGAAGCAAAAGATTTATCACTTTTCAAATTACTGTCTTCTTTCATTCTTGTTCATCTAGCAATGAGTAATGCTTGTGGCTACTCAAACGGTCGTTGCAGATACTTTTGTTTGCCCAACGAAGACAATCGTTCCCGCACCTGCGTATGTCCAGATAGTGAGGTTGGATGCCACAAGGAAGTATAACATCTGCACTTTGTTCTGATGTCCGATCAATCTATTGCACTTAAGTGGCTTGAATTCACAGACCGAAACGGTTTACTTCTCACTCTCCCATTCTCTCTCGTGCTTGATGTTGTTCACTTCTCCTCTTCGGTTTGTCTGCTTGTGTCTAGGAACTATTTCATTTTGACGTTTTTATACATTGACTGCAAGTCTCTATCTAGTCCAGTATGGGTTTTCTCTTCATATGTACCCAATTTCAGTTGTTGTTGTTGTCATTGTTGGCAGCAGTTGTCTTCCATTTTGTCTTAATTTAACCACTTCTGGCTGCCAGCAGATCTTGTCGATTTGCTCTTTATCTGAACTTTCCATCGCTTTATCGTACGGCTTCTGGATGGCAAACGCAGAACAACAGCAATCAGAACAATTTGGTTCAAATTGAATAATTATTTTTAACGTTTTGAAAAAACTTGATTCTTGTCTGCATCAATCTGCTTGTTTGTTTCTTTGACTCACAATGCTTTACTTGTTGGTGTCGTTGAACTAGTAGCTTGGACTCTTCAGTGCACGTTTTATACTGGTCATGTGCAAAATGTAATGTCACGTAATGCAATACTGACTGTGTATATTGAGATATTTTATACGTTTATTCTGATACTGGGTAGTCTTTCGAATTAGATTGTCGTTTACTAGGATTGTATGTAGCATCTCTCAGGGGTCTCGGAAATGGGAGTTAAAGTTGCGATAAGAGACAGTCAGTCTATAATGTATCGATAGTTGGCTGACAAATGTTTTTAGTCCACTAACTCGACAGGCAAGTAGTGGGAGCTTAGGTCACAGAGTCACGCGTTCTATAGAGGGGTATTGAAAAATTGTGTAACCCTATTCTGAACCCCATGAACCAGTAGATTGACAATTTTTTTGGTGGCTCATTTCGGACAGGCATTTCTTGAGTTGGGTCGGTGATACAGTAACCGACAGAGGTGACTAAGACAGGCATTGTTTACTGCTGATTCAAGCCCGATCGTTCGCACCACCATCTGGTATGTACAGCAGTGATGACTGCTGCCTACTAACTGCCTACTTCGACTTGTCATTTAGAAAAAGTAGGCTCGTAGTAAGCACCTTTGGAGTGAACGCATCGTCAGATGATCCTCTGTAAGAAGTCAACGGTTGATTGTCACAGCTATTTGCAAGAAGTCTGTACGGTTTCTTATTAATCAGGCCCAATAAATCTTGATGGACCTGAACCAACTGAAATTCATTTTGTTATCTTTATACATGGGTTTATCATAGCTGATGCCTGTCGTACTATTCTGTTTGGATTTCGTTATCCTGTTTTCGGCTACACAGAAATTTTCAAAACAATAACTTCTGTGACACAGGCTTCGATAACAGAAAAACTGGTTTAGTCGTGAACCGTCACGCTTGGTGGCGAATAGAGGACCAGCCGTTATGCCCAAGGTCTTGCATACGTGTACAGAGCAGAGTTGACTGGAATGAACGAGAGAGTAACGTAAACGCTGCATAGTTGCAAACGAAAATTTCACATTCATATATTGAAAAATTTACCCTGTAGGCTCGCATTCTTCATAACGCGCTCGAAATATGATATCACCTCCTGTGTAGTATGCTTAGCTGATAGATGTTATACGTAATATATATAATAATACACTAGGTATATAGTATTTGTGTGGTATTGCTACTAAATATAAGTCGTAGTAACGATACTCGCCAAAAGTAAGTCTCGTCAATTAGTCGTCAAGTGGACTAATTTTGGATGACTGGTCCTCAAGTGGGTCAGTGGGACAAGTCAGCCACTAACTATTGTCAAGTGGACGGATCCGAGTAGCAGCTATTCAGATTGTTTGAATTTCCAACCCAGATTCATCCAAGTATTTCATAGTTAGACATTTTTGCTTGTCTCAAAGGATTATTTCTGTAAGTCTGATAACAACTTACGTACTGTAAAAGATAAGATGGCTGTACTGCTTTGTTTTTGGGGTTATTTCCATTGAAAGGAGCCTTAGGTTTGAAAGTACCGATTGCATTTACCATTTTCTAATCGTGATGTGCCGAGATCATCCAGATACGTGTTGTTTTAACACGTTGATTTATTGAAAAGACAGCTTCCGTTGCTAATACCAACCATCACCTAACAACCTGTAACATCGTCAGGATGGAAAATACAAGATGAATTTCACGTCAGCACTCCTGTTTGGCAAATTCACTGGGCACAGTATATTTTTATTTATGGTAACATTACAAGCATTTCTGATGGCTGGGAAACGTCCTACCCTGAAAAGTTTACCAACTGAACAGTTGGTCAGACATATGAGTACACAATAAGATTATTGTCAATGAGTCTCTTGAAATTGCTTTTCCCATCGTAATTCAAAATACTGTTTGAAAACCGCTAGTAGAGGGACATATCTGGTACCCGGAATAAATGGTACTGGAAACCATTTTTAAGTATGACAAATTTAATGTTCCTTCAGTCATGCCTGTTACTTGATTCAACATCTTGTTATTCTCTACCACATGCCATTTGACCACTACTCCCTTGAACAAATAACGTTTCACTGGAGTCAGTAACATTTATTTCTCACCCTGTTGAGGCAAGTAATTAGACACAGCAGAACCAGGATTAAAGCAAAAACTATTCATAACACTCGAGATTTGCAAAAATTTCTTCCATCGTTGGTAGATCCGGACATGCAGCAAATTCATTTTTAAACGATTCAACCTTGCTTCGCATCCACTGAGGACATCCGGAACAGGCGTTGCAGTCGGAAACCGCTTGTTTAATTCCGTCGTACGACAAGGCAATTTGTTTAGCACCTACAATGATCATAAAAATAGTAGGGTGATACTACCAAGGTAAAAACTATTTTCAGTCGATTATTGCTTCCACACACAAAGAAACTGACTTAAAACCAACCTGGATGGGAACGCTTCAGTCAAATGCGAGTGGTCTTCACTTGATGTGAACCAAACTTTAGACCACTCATCAGAAATCAAAACATTGCTCAGCAAGTAAGGTAAAACTGATGACTTTAACTTAATTGAGGAGTCCACATTCTGGATCAATTATTGCGATCGACAAACTAGTTGCTACGTTATCTTAAGCTGACCTGGTAACGTGGACACTTCTCAAACAAAAGTGAACCTGAATTAACGACGTGTAGAACAGATGAGTTTTACCATCAGTAGAGTTCGAGTACAGCGTGACTAACTGAAAGCGGTTGACTCGAAGGTACTTTGAAAGTCAACGTTTCAATGAAACAGAAGAGGATTTTTAAAGTTTGAACGATACCCAACTATGGAAAATCGGAGCTTCGGCTGGATCCAAAGCAATGATAGACACAGCATGCCCAAACGCGGCAAGCCTTGTACCAGCTGTGTTGCGAAGCCACGTCGAGATCTCAGAAGTTTTAACATTTGGACTCAGGTATCCGCACAATCTACTGTGTCCTACGGAATCCACAGAATTTTCCAGCGAATTGAGCAACCGAACAAGACTTCTCAATGATTTACGCTGGAATCCACCAACGTCACCAGTGAGTGATGCAATGGTGTTGTTTATAAGCAGTGTGGCAGATTTCATAATTTAGATGCGACCCAACTGCGAAAAATTTGAATTTCCGCTGTATTTTAACCACATGACAGTGGATTACGTTGGTAACTGAAACTAACTTTAACAATTTCCGAGCTTCCGCCGTGGCTTCGCAACTCACTTAGTACAGAGCTTGCCGCGTTTGGGCATGCTGTTTCTGTCGCTGGTTTGGATCCAGACGAAGCCCAGATTTTTCCCAGTTAGGTCTCATCCAGATTATGAAATCTACCCCACCATTTCTGAGGATTTTTGAACCAACCAACAGGCAATACAGTGCAGGTTGGGACGCGGTAGAGATTAACTAAAAATTGATGCTTTCAGAAAAACTTGTAAGCAACCGGCAATTTAGTAAACTAGTGACGTTTTGATTCTCACTCACAAGGTTTGTTTGACGACAAAGCAAGAGATAAAACGTTGCCAATAGATAAACGAATCTATTATTTGCAAATTGGTTTGAAATCGGATAAAAGTTTTGTCGAGGACGAAGCAGATAAAGACATCAAAAGAAATGTCGTACTCCACACAGTGTGTCCGCAACACGACTATAAAACGTTTCGCCGCAGTTCAAAAACAGTACGACAAAACCTGCAAACAGCATAACATGCCACAATTGTGATGAAAAACTGTTAGTTTTTTATCAGTCTTTCACTATTCTGCAAACCTGTTTCTCTTACGAATGTCGCTTTTTATTATACATCATTTGGTGAAATCCACATGGTGACAGCACACTCCGTTAGAGAAATATCGTCTGCCTACTTTGTTTGTTTGGGGTCATTAGTATAAACAGATTATCAGCCTCGAACTGTGTTAACATCATTGGGATGTATATAAATAGTTGACTACTATCGATCGTGGGCCATGGTGACCAAGGAACTGGGACGATGAAGTTGAGCGAGTTGACATGAAATATGACTACGACTGTTTACAGGGGGGACGATTGCGTTCACTACAGTGTGTCACTGTGGTTACCTAACCTAACTTCGTTGAAAGGTCTGTTTTAGATCACCCAGCTCAGAGACGGTTTCGGTTGAGGTTTTTATTTTAGGGTATTCATGGATGAGACAAGCTGTAAATTCTTTATCCATGCTCCTATGTGCAAACTGCGCTTCCTGCATTTCTTTGGCACGGCTGCAGCTAGCAGTCTCAAGCCAAAAGTGTGTACACCGAAACAATCGTTTGTAAGTGTTGAGCTTCCGTGGCTCTAAAACTCCAGCCTTTCTGTCTTACTGCCGTTTCATATTCTTTTTTCCCCATATCCCAGTTTCACAGATAGTTCCCACCTCTCAGTTTGTACGTACGTTGTAGAATAACTTAAAAGGAAATCGTATCAATTAGGATTGCGAGCGGAAAAATACTGCATCCACTTCGCATCGTGGCTGGAATAAACGAAGCACACACGGCAAATTCATTACGTCGGTATATCCACGATAGATGAACACCCGAGCTATTTCGTCCACTTCCCCGCTCTGTAAGTAAGTTACTCAGGAGTGTAACACTCCAACACATTCATCAACATTCCCACCCTCCCCCAGTAGACTGTGATCCGTACCACTCCTGTGATTTTTTTGATGACCTATTTGACACGTTATAATCTTCATATATAATTCGCACTTACCCTATGTAATTGTAATAGCCTGATGAGAATTACCGAAAACAGCTGTTTGCAAAATTGACTTCTTACTCAGGAGTGCCGACTAATGATTATAGATATGGGCCGCGCCAGTGACCAAATTTTACGGGCCTCCTGTTGGCTTCGAACTAGGTAGATATCGGTCATGCCCAGTTACTTATACGTTTGATGGCGTGGTGGTTGGAGTGCTTAAGCTAGGCATTGTATAAGGATGTCATAACCGACCAATACGATCAGGCAAATGCAGCGCCAATGACCTTGGTCACTCGCGTTGCAGAGTGATAATATTGTCCTGCTCGAGCAGAAGTGCCAGCCGAAAGGCTTGACATATAGTTTTTACTGAGTTAACATATAGTTTTTACGAGTCAACATCAAAACACTCATGACTTTGTTGGGCCTAAGGTATTAAACAAAGTTTTTGAAACTGCAGTGCATGACACAGGACAGGTTGATCTCAGTATGATAATATTTAATCAGTCGTTATAGTACATAAGGTACCTACTGAATAAGCTATCAAAAATTCACAATTGTGCATATGAAACCCTGTACTCGAGAAAAATTTAACACTAACGAACGCGAATTGTGTTCGGCTATTAAACACCTGGGTAACATACGTACTATCTATTGTTCTTTATATTTTACACCTAGACGAGTTGGTAACCTTGACTACTCAAAATGATGACGTTATCTGGCTTCATATAGTAGAGTAAACAACCAATTATGACTATCTCTATGCCTGGAGAGCTGACTGTAAGCAGAGTCTGCTTTGTAACGAAAACCACATATTAACGAAATGGTGGACGTATTGGAAATGCAATAGAGGGAAGACCAAAATTGTTTGCACTAGAGCATACAGAATTCAGCTACTTATCACATATATATCTGCAAACTGTAAACATCAGGAACCGTTCTCGCAAACGTGACTGAGTATTTTGACATTGCTGCGGCAATTTCGGATTTTCCACCTCTGCATTGGAACTAATAAAGCCGCAGCAGCAATATGATATCAACATTACACCTGTCTTTAGTATAAGACGCCATAACTGTCAGTTCTCCTGCCTGTATCTGTTGCACTTCAGCGTTTCTGTGAACTGCTACTAAAGTAGACATAGGTTAATATTTGTTAGTATGATATTTCACCAAAAGTTGCTTTGCGACGATGCGAACAACCCAGTGAATTCTCTTCGCTGAAACATACTTACAACGCAGCCGAATTGAGGGTCCTTAATCAGACTCGCAGGTTATCTGTGCCTACAATCAAAGGAGATCAACTTATCGACGCCCAATCACACTGTGTTTACGAATTTTCATGCAACTGCGAAGAAAGTTACATAGGTGGAACCGACAGATCATTGATTTCAAGAATGAAGGAACATGTACCTAAGTGGGTTCACAAACAATTCTCACAGCAGAACTGTAGTCACAGAGAACCGTAAGCTGCCAGCTTCGACGATCAGACGACACATCCTGTCAACTGACCACAACGTGTACTTCACCTCAGCCTTCAACATCACACTGTGCCACCATAATCCACGGTTTCTAAAATTTACTGAAGCCGTCGCGATAAACCGGTTCAAACCTGTGTTGTGTGTACGAAGACAATTATTTGTGAACCTGAGGTTGCCGTGGTCCTAATTCGCAGTGGGTGTCATTCAGATCACACGACTGGACGTTTTTGTTATTGTTGGTTTCTTTGTTCATATCCCCCAAATATTGTAGACGTTAAATTGGAAGTTTCCCGTGTTATTGGCTACTTGGTACTGACGAGCCAATACGAAATGCTAACATCTACCAGTGTTCGTCTTCTAACTGTTTTGTTCAAAAGTTACTTTGCCGATTCGTTCTAAAAACGACCATCTTGTGCGATTCACGAACAGATACAGGAATTATTTCTATACACTGTGACGACTGGAACATGCAGTATCCAAAATGGTTGCACGTGCGGAATTAAAACAGTAGTGAAGGGTATGGTGAAAATTGTTTGTGTTCGAGCGAGATGATGTCATCAAGCGGTGATAGCTCTCTTCATCAGAGTGTCAATTAAATGTCTCAAGATGAGTAGTATGTTCTATGCATACCTCTCATCGTGTTGTCAACACTCACAAACGTTTGAGAATATATTTACTCCGTTTATTTTGCATACAGACTATCAGTTTGCATCCACTTTTCATTGGCAGCAGTTGGTTTTCTAACCCTGACAAAAATAAGGCCTACAGGTATTCCTGCAGTTGCATGTAAATTCGTCAAACACTACTTCTATCAGTGACAGAGTATCTCTTATCCTAAGTCTGACTTAACTGCCTATCTTATCAACGAACACCTACAGTTTAGGTATAACCAAGTGGAGTCCACCAATCTTTGAAAATTACACGATAGGTCGAGTGATACGTTCACTGATTACTGATCACTAAGATTCCATTATAGAGTGAATCTTCTTTAACCCATTCTTTGGGAACCTCTTACTATCTTTGAAACTCTTTGCTGCGCTATCCAACCATCATTTATTCTGTTCGCCTTTAGTGCCACGGTTTGCCGGATAGTATTATCTGGGTGAGGCATAAACAAATGGGAATACTTACTGCTCTTCGTATGAAGTGGATCGGGCTTTTTTTCAGTTCTCGTATTAGCTTGGTATACAACCGTCCAGTTGAGCATAGTCGATCAAATAACCGTTCACCCACAATCACATCCAATAAGCACATACGCCCAATAAAGTATCTCCGAAAAATAAGACGACCACTCTGTGCTAAAGTCTTGCTTCTCTATTCTTTCACGTAACGATTCCGATAAAAACGTCTTATCCGTTAAAATGAGCTGTTCATCGATTACTGTACAATGTTGAATGAAGGTCATGTAATCGTGATGATAGCTTAAGGAAAATTGATCAACTGTACTCAATTTTAGACAACTTCAAAATTAACAATGGGCTTCACTGAGTGTTCTCGGTACATGTCGATGGAATATCTTCGAAAGAACCGTTAAGAACACTTTCTGGTTGTATAAGATGACAAACATGTTTAGCTAACGAATACATCAAAACCGTGATGTCAAGTTTAAATGAAATAATCATAGCGTGAATTTGAGAAACGTTACGAAAAATTGAAACCTTTAACTCTATTAAAAAGTTGTAAGCAATCCCATACTATAAAGTAGTTAAAACCTATTGTCTATTCTTGTGTTATCTCCCTAAAGATAAACAGGTACCAGTTGTAATCACAGTGATCACATGTGAGTAAACATAGTAAATGGGTAATATGTGATATGCTAAAGCACAAAATATGCGCAATATAATGGGTGATCTCATAGATAGATACAAGTGAGATACAAAATTATTTCGCACTTCAACATGGTGCAAATTTCGGTGTGCTTTGAGGTGGGTAGGTCGCCATACCCAGTTTCACTGTGTAAATGGGGCGGCGATATCACGTGACATGTTGATCACCAAACACTGGCGGTATTATCGAAGGTTCGGTAAACACATGCATTCTCTCTCTCTATCTCTTAATAATTATAAACTGATTCACACACCCACCACCAATCGTACGACGACATATACAACAGCAAAACATGTGCGTCCTCCCCATCCATTCCAGGCGGACGAATTAGTGCACAATGTGCCCTGCTCATCAGTCTAAACGGGAAGATAGTTATTGTACTTTAACGCATCGTGGTAGTCGGTTGTCATGGTCTGTTTATTCAGCCAGAAAGTCAACGTGTGGTTGGCACACGACTGCATGATGTAGCGAAAAGGTGTCTAGTAAAGCACAATTTTTATTGTCAAACCCGCTGGATGTCGCTGACTCCGGTCCACAACAGCCCCGGTTTCCGCTCGCACGTTCGTGGTATAAACTCGGTTACGTCATCATTGTGATAGAAACATTAGTAATCGTCTGCTGCCCGTGGCATGTCACGTTTAAAGTAGTTACGAGCACACTGTGTTTTTGCAAACGCTTCAGCGAATACTGATTGATCGGCAAGCGGCCAATCTCTTATTCTGCCACCGTCCCTAATGTAGTCACACGTCTCTTGTAAAGATACACGTTACCCATGATGGACGACATGTCTGCGCAACCAGGACGTGACAGCGATGTAAAATATTCGCTGCACTACTTCCGTTGGTCGATTCATATGTACAGGCAAAAAGCCTGATCTACCCGGTCCATTGGACATACCCTCGAAAACAACAATACCGGGGTTTGAACAAAACAGTTAGAACACGAAAACTGGTAGATTCAAGCATTTCGTATTGACTCATCAATGCCAAATTAACAATAAGATGAAACGGTTGTTTTATATCGAACAGTTAGGGGAGTAGGGTGGATAGTCAGTCGGTGGGTTAGAAAAGATCACTAGGTCCAGGGAAGGGTCAAGTTTACGAACAATTGTTTCTGAACACACAGGGTTGGCTTCAGTTGATTGATTGCGACAGCCTCAGCAAACCGCAAGAATCTTGGATTTAAGTGACGTAATGAGATTCTGAATGCACAAACTGGGTCGATAACGTGACCAGTGGTTAGGACGTGTCTTGCGGCTGCGGACGCTGGCTGCTTGCGTGTTTCAAAGACATTGTCGTTCTTCTGTAATACAGATTTCTGCACCCACTTATGTAAATGTGCCTTCACTCTGGAGATCAAGCACCTCTCGGTTTTGCCTATGTAACTTTCTTTGCAGTTACATGTAAATTGGTAGACACAATGTGAGGTGGCACCGACAGGTTAATCTCTTTTGGTTGAAGGGACAGGCAGTTTCTGGATTCGAGCTAATACACAAAGTTCCGCTGCGTTAAACTTTCGTTTAATCGAATTCACTAGTCTTTGAGTTGTTTGATGCATGCAATAAGGAAGTTCTATATAAACCTCCCATTTCCTCACTGTGGCCACCGGTTCGGAAGGTGGTTTTGGTCTAATATACCTATATATGAACCTTCTCGGTTACCCATTAGATTGTAGTACAGTCGTGATCAAGTCTAATTCCTTTGCAAGACTATCTTGTGTACAGATTCGTCTTGCTCGTGTGAATAGTGTATTTACTAATGCGCGTTTAAGATGGACCGGTATGAAACTACTAAAGTTTAAGTATTGACTGGACCACGTGGATTTCCTATTGATAGTTCTTTTATTAGAACCATCTTCCCGGCGCTTTATGAGGATACCTAGAGACGGCAAACAGTTATCAGCCTCAAATTCACACGTTACCTATAGGTTTGGATGGCAAATATTTAAACGTCGAACTAGATTATCTATTGCCTGTCTGGAACGACTGAACACTAGTGTGTCATCAACATAGCGTTTGTAGTATGACAGATTTGCTATGTCTGTCGCTAAGTCTTGCTCGATCTTTAACATGAAAAAGTCTGCTAAGATGGGCCCTAGTGGACTTCCCATGGCTACCCCATCTATTTGGCGGTAGCACCGATCAAGGAAACGGAAACTGACGTTTTCAGTACATAACAATAGGGCTTCCTTCAGAATATCACCAGGCAGAGGCAAAGTAATGTAGCTCGTTTCAACGAGCTCACAAATATAATCAATTGTCTCATGTAATGGGACATTCGTGAACAGTGACTGAACGTCTATGGAACAAATCAACTCATTAGCAAGATTGATGCTGTCCAAGTCACTAATCAGTTTGAAAGAATTTTTAATAGAATAAGCCTGAAACTTTTGTTTTACTGGCGTTAAGCTTTTGACTAACCAACGTGCCAATTTAGGGTCGGCAGAACTGATAACGGTCCCGCACACGCAGTTGAGCTATCAAGGTAGCTTGGACGAATGTACCGTACTAATGGGGATCATGTGGACGATGGTCACTGAAACACCAGATGAAACAACATGTAGGTTTTCTCATTCTGAGGCAGCAAACTGTTCACCAGTTTACGTATGCAAAAATATATCACATCTCTTAGACGGCAGTACATTTTGTATGCGGTGAACACGTGTGGTCCATGCAAGCAATGTTTTACAAGCCACCTTTCATTTTCTGGACTATAGGGAACAGCGTGTCAGGCAGTTGAGTAAATGTACCTACAAGCCTGGGTGTCAGATTATTTGACATCCTCTGTAAAAGGCCTAACCACCTAACGATTAAACTTTCTCGATCCAAACACAAAAGAACATTCTCATCCAAACCTTATCATTACCTGTGATATATGGCGAATGTGACTGCTTGCGAGCGTCGATTTTTCAACAGTTGAGAGTGTTTTATTTGCTTTATTGGTTGTGGTTAAGGCTGTCATCAAAATCGTCTTGTATTAGCTTCCTTTTAAGTACCAGAAAGACAAATCAAAGTGATGCAAAGCGAGTAGGTAGTCAAACTCAAGTCCTCTGTTTTAGTTAGCACAAAATTAAGCGTTTTAAGCAAACGAACTGTACATAGGGGACAACTGTCTGTTTTAAGTTGAACATCACTCACATTTGATAGCAGCTTTCGCATTCAGATAAACTTTCCAGTCTCGATAAGAGACACAGTTATCGACTGAAGTTAACAAGCACTAATTGTGTCTCTTTTCGCGACGATCGGGTAACTTGATCATTACTCACAAGCGAAAGTGGTTGAGCGTTCACATATGATAATTCGGTCGTGCCTAACGTGAGGTCAATGGCGCAGTGGTAAAACACGGTTGCCTCATGAACAGCGTGGCCGTGGTCCTATTCCCGGCAGTGGCGATGATATGCACTACTGACGAGCTCTAATGAGAGCGAAACTCGAACCTAGTGTTTTTTTCGAAAGAAGCTGACTGGAAAGTTTATTCGAATATGAAAGTTGCTATCAGATGTGAGTGATGTTCAACCTAAAATTAACCAAATTCCCGACTGCTCACCAGCAGTTGCCAGTTTAACAAGGCTTGCACCCGAAAATTTTTAACCGTATTCAACATTTGCACATAATACGTCAAACATATTTAATATCGAAAAATTCCCAGGTTTTGGTCGTTTTCTAAGCGTCACATTCATCCAGTCTCTGGAGTGTTCAATCAGGGATACTGTATATAAACTCCAATCTGTTTGCTGTATAATCTGGAGAGGAAATTAAGGACCACATCGGATATATTCCACATCATTAATAAACAAATAAAAGAAAACAACCCCCCAAGTTGTTATAAACCAGCCAGCTGTTTGAAGTCAGAGCACGTACACTAAGAGTGGTCATTGACGTATACTTTCACTTTGAAACCAAGACACAAAACCTGCCAATGACGAACATGTCAATGTGGACGACAAATTACAGCTTCAAAAACTTATCGACTAACTGCCCTCTAATCAGCAGCGTAGAGCTGGGCGATCGATGATCACGGGCGAACAACGTAATAAGATTACTGGTCGTGTATAATAGCACGGAATCATTTGCAACACCTCTCCTGTTTAATGTAACATTGGAAACAAGCTATTTCTCAGCTAATCAAGTGCCATAGGAAGTGCACTCACATTAAGTCGATCAACAGGTTCACGCACTCAAGTATATCTACGAGATTAATTACAAGAGTCTGAAGTTAAAGATACCGCCGGGACGGTTGAAGATAATGATGTGGCCAGCGAAATGTTGACAGAGTTTGGCATTTTGACCACTACTAGTCTCAAGAACGCGTGGTATCACTTGCTTCAAGCGATCCCCGCTTACATTTATTAACAAAACACTTCGCTCAGTAGTGACGTTACTGATACATAGTACAGGGTTTCGGTTGTTGAAATTTGAACTGTGGTTCAAAATTGATCGCAGCCTTAGCACGCTCATAAACGTTTTAACTAGTCCTTTTCGGTAATAAGTGCTTGTCACGAGTTACATTCTTGTTGAGTTTGGTTTAATTTATGCCTCCATTACACTAGCGGGACCTAAATTATGGTCGCGCTTTTATGAGGCACCCACATCGACCACTATGCCATCGACCCCAAATAAAACACGATTATTTTATCACATGCAAACTCTTAGCCACAACGGTTTGTGAATAAAACTCGGATTGCTTGCTCGCCTCGAGGTGAGATACAGGCAACTTCAACCAATTATGGTGGATTATCAGGCCAGAGGTGCGAGTATTCTAACGCTCGACGGAGTACCTCAACGCAGGGAGGCGCATCCACAAGCCCTCAATGATCGGATGGCGGACAACGGGGGCAATCGGATGAGGCATCGCTCGACCGGATCGGACCAACGGGCGAGACATGGTAGGCAAAATAGGATGGACGACCACATCGGAGGAGTGACTATTCCAACACAGAGGAATATCTCGACATGGTCGTCGAATTCGATCAAAGCCCACAGTGGATAGATAGAGGACAACACGAGCGACAGGACGAGCCATCGCTCAACGAAATCGGACCAACGGACGAAGAATAGCAGGCGCCGATCACACATATAAACCGAGCAGAAGTGCACACGAGTGTCAGCGGAAACCGGGAGGGTGTTATGGTCTGGAATTGTGGTTCAAAAACGCGAGTGCGCATGTAGAATGGTAACTAGTGTGTTGGACAATAAAGATTGTGCTTTATTGGACATCTCTTCGCTACATAATGACCCCGTGGATGGGACTTGCCGTCAAGTTGAAAACACAATATTCCTCAAATGTCCTGAACGACGTATTGGCCGATGTGATGGCAATGACAATTCAACACTTGTCCTCTATAACCCAATTAAATATGGGAACTTGGAATTACGAAGTACGAGAGAGAACAAAGGTTTATATTTCTAGTCTGGGACTAAAGTTGCTAAGATTTGTTAACAATGAGCGCGTAGATTCTGACAACAAAGTGGTCAAGCTCAAAAACAAATCGCTCAGCTATAGTTATATTGCCACCGTGGAACCAGAAAATCCGTGAGTACCAATACCTATATTATAACAGTAAGGGGTTGTCTTTTGAAGAACCACAATCCTAATTCATTACGGACAGGAGACACTCAAGGGTATTGGTTGTTGAGCTAGACGTTACTAGTTCTCATCCGGACTCCTCTAAAAAATGATTTTGGATAATTCGTTTTCAAAATAAACCATAAATCCAAGATATGCACGCATTCTGTGAAGATACCATCATAGTGGGTGCGCGCTACATATAAGTGTATTCAGGTGCTGTGCCTTCCAAAAGTATCAATCCTTGGAATACTGCATGTAGGCCATAGCAACTACGTTCACGTTCTGTCACTTATATGGTCATTTCCACCACAATGTTTGGTCCGAGAAAGTATGGGTTTTACCAGATGTTCACCTGAACTCTCAGGACAGTTCGACTTGCTGTTGAAATACAGTGGCATGTAGCCATGATTACGGTGAATTGAATGAGTTGTTGTTCTAGTGGTTGTCTGTTAACGCACCCTATGCACTTATGCTTTGCAGCTCAAGCAAACCGGAAAGTCGATTTTCACAACCGAAGCATTTCAGGAACCTTCCTACTAATGTGTTATCCTGGACACTAAATGCACATCTGGCTAATAACTGGAAAGTTATCTCGTCCAGGCAAACTCCAGCATTCTGCACATGACCTTCATTGCGTCACTGTGTGCTTCCGGTTGCCTCACTAGTCTTCTAAGTTCAAATTAAACTGGTACACTGGTGTTTACTTCAACCTGCAAGAAAATCATAGAGATGCGAAGAAAACGTTGTGGTCCAAATGACAGATGAAAGAAAAACGGTGAACGTCCTTCATCGAAACTGTCAAAACCTTCCATTCGTAGCTCCTCGGTCGTTTAAGGCGAAGGTTAATCACACCTAACTTGGATGCTTGTTCCAAGCTATTTCTTGATCCTTTTCTACAAAGCCGCCGAAATTATTATTTGACACAATTTCTGCCGATGTAAAGACAATTTATGATAGTATGTTTGACAGTTTCTAGGGCGGACTTTAAATGAGTAGTGTATGGTGCAGTTAACAGTTAACTAATTAATTTCACGAAAGAATACGTGGACACCGTACACAGTTACTGATTATGAAACCCAATCGGTTGTAACTCAGTAGTGGAGGCCAAACTCACCACAGCCTTTAAGATAGAATCCATGAAGAAGATCTCCACTCGCCTTGCTAAGCATGGATTCACAGCGGGTCGTAGTGCCAACGGCAAAGTGTGTTGATACAACGATAAACAGGGCAATTATCTGAACAAATAGGTTCACAAAAGCACAACTGGCTTACTTGCATAGTCCACTTTAATGAACCCAACGGTCACGTCTTCTTGAACTCTCCGAACAAACACATCAAGGGTAAGTAATTGACACCATGTAGCATAGATGGACTGTCCATCTCCATTGGTTACTGTATTCCAAACGAATATATCACTGTGATTGGTTTACGTTTGACCGATGCTTAACACTGGTGAGGAGATCAATGTGACATCTTTCGCTTGGATTCCTGCATTGGCTATTTGACCAGGTGGTTGAACATCTGACAAATGAGCTAAGTCCGTGTGAAGATCACTCGCCTGAAATCTCCCAAACTCATGTCGTTCCCGTACGGTCGGTAGTCCCCAAGAAGTTCACAGATTGAGTTGTTTACATGGTAGTTGCTAATGTGGAGTCACATCAAGCTATCAATTCCATCTGACGAGGTGTACCAAGAAATTGCTTATGGATTGTGCCGACTTAAGTATCGTAAACCAAATAATCAGATCAGGAATCCTGTTGGTGTATAATTTGACATCTCATACAATATTCTACATTTTCCACTCTTATAAGTAGGTCCGTAAATGAGAAGAGAAAATACACTTCGTTCTAAGGTAATGTCTTGCTTTAATCCAGAGTGAAATATGATAATAAAAAACAAATTTGGAGTTATTAGTTTCGTTCCAGCAAACATGAAAATAACTCACTTCGCAACTCACTTTAGTGAACTGAGAACAGATCGAAAATCTTTAATAAACTTACCCTCTAGCAAGCCTTACAGATAAGCAATTGATTGTGAGTGTTCGGTTATGAATATCAGATCAGAAAAATCATGAAATAGATAAATGTATTTGAAGTTTTCACCTTTTCACTCAGTGAAGAGTTTTTGGATATAGTACCTGACTAATGTGCTTACACTTACAATATATACACGCGTACTGTTCCTCCATCGGTAGATGGACCATCCTGCTATAGATTACGTTTTCGACCACTTTCTTGATTATTCGTGATCGCAAGCCGAAGAACACCGGGTTGTTGTAACTAAGCGTGCTCATAATCTTGGCATGAACAACTTAGTGTACGAACAGCACTTGAATAGCTCTCGGATAGTTGAATGAAATTCCCAGGTCAACCCACTTATACTCGTAGGTTTGACCGTCATCAGTGAATTGTTTACGTTAGGTTGAAATATTTTGCCAGTTCATGTCCATCCTGGGGTTCAGGCGTCCTACCAGATAAATGTTACAAGTTAGTGTCCCCGCAGGTGGATGGTTGTGGCTCCTGCGTGTAAACTAATTTCGTCAGGTACGTTGAGAGGAATGCCCATCATTAATTCCCATAACGAACCGTGAATAGATGCAGGTTATCGATAAATTCTCACCTTAGGCTGGTACAATTACATATCAAATCAAGAAACTGTAAGGAAAA
>JTDE01001043.1:96560-108400 GCA_014338405.1 Paragonimus skrjabini miyazakii | reverse complement strand
TTACTGGTGCAAGAAACTGGACAACTTCTGGCTGAAGCCGTTCCGTCCTGGAAACTGAACTGAACTGAATGTGTAGCGACTATTGTTCATTGTTCATTGTTAGAACGCAGGGGTCGGCGACTGCGTGAGCCTCTCCACTGAGCGTCTGGACACCTGAGTAAGTAGGGGTCAACTGTCCTTCTTCTTCCAGCGCGTCATCGTATGTTCATCTACGAACCGCTTAAAGACCACCACGTTGGGTGTTCAGTACAGTTCGGTTCAGATCACAGGACTTGAAGCTAGTAGCCGGTTGATGTCCACTTTCCTGCACCAGTGATATCGGATGATCCCACCGTGCTGCAACAAATGGAGAAGGAAAAGTTCCCTTCAACAGTGTTTTGGGATCTTCAGTGGTAGGTAGAACACAGCATATGATTGAAATAGCAGCGAGAGTATCCTTGATCAAGTCCTCATCAGGACCATGTAAATGATCTACTGGATACCGGAGGATGAATGATAGTGAAGAGCGGTATTGGAATCACCGTAAACAATCATGGTTTACTCAGATTACTGGACAGGATCAAAGCCAATACTGGTGCTACCATATTTCCATCAGACTCCTGACTGTAATAAAAAAACAGCTAAGAGACAAATACCTAGTAAAGAAGTCCTACGCAAATTTTCCATGACTGGCAATAAAGAAGAGCTGGGAATCATAACAGAGATGCCGAAAGAGGAAAAAAATAGGTTCTGTTTTACTGTCACGATCTAGTCACGTTGAGCATGAGATGTTCGGGGCTAAGCATGAAACTGGATCAGCGACTGTATATGCATAAGCGAATGCAGCCGTACCATACGTGCTGACTTGCAGGTGATATGTTAATAGTAGACACAGAATTAGATGTATGCGTCAGTACGTACAGATAGGCGCTGAAGCGTATGGATGTTGGCACGTATGCGATGGTAAGTATGACTGGACATTGATGGGTATGGATGCATGCCTTCAGTTTGCAAACTGAAGCGTTCTCGTGTGCGTGCGATTTCCCACGAATAGAAACAACAGTCCTGTAGACGTATACTCCAGTTGATGCCCTTTCCCTGTGTTGAAGAGAGGTCGCGAGAGGACACCTGACATAGAAATCAAAACTCGAAATCGAAGCGCTGAAGGCCTCGGGCCTATTGACGCAGGAATCTGGATATTCTGGCCCCTGGCCGTTATTTGTTCCATGAATTGAATTGGATTGCCCCTGTAGTCAAGGTTAATTCATACAGTGCAATGGGTCCTAGTAAGATCCATCCCGGAATTCTCAGAGAAGCAGCTGCTAGTCTGATAAAACCGATTTATAAGCTGTTTAACAGACAATCCAGACTGTCATTCTTCCTAGCGCATGGAAAGAGACGACGGTCATGCCCATATTTAAAGAGAGCCACCAGCATTATGGTTAGCTATCGGCCTTACTAATATTCCGTGCAAAATAATAGAGCGCCTATGAAAGCGAGTCATCCTCAACAACTTCCTATCGAAATACCTATTTTCTTCAACTCAGTACAGCCTCCTTCTTAACCGGTCATGCATAACAAATATGCTTATTTTTATGAATAGTCTGATATGTATGATGCGTCCTGCTTGTCGCAACACAACTGGTACAATTGCCAATGCTAATTCAGGACGGCTAACAGACTTTTCTGTTGTTGATATTAGAAACAATATTGTTAAATGAAGGTTAGTGATGATAGATGAATTGGGGGCGGATGTTACAGGCTACGTTGACGACTACCGCATCCTTCAGTTATGCAGCCGTCTGCAGTTGGCCGCCATATGATGGGCTTTCAGGTACTCGTTAATGTATTACACCTAGTCTTTCATTAACAGTCCTCGTCAAGACCTCGGGGCATCTATCGGGGTAGGGCTAACCACTGCAAACGAACCAACTAACAGGAGATGTCAACTGATTAGTGACAGGCCGACTTTCACTTTGCGTCGGGTGTATACTCTTTAAGACTGACGTCACTGAATCTCTCATTCCAGTCTTTCACGGATTTTTTACTTCATGTGTGGCACTGTTCCATTGTACCTTGCACATGCTACTTCCGCGCGTTCTTCTACAAACCACTTAATCAGGAAATAAAGGTTTACAGTTCTAACGGGCAGTTGTTACAGCCGCTTTAGTCCATTTAAAGCGAAAAGGAAGCGAACAACCCCCTACAATTATCTTGCCAGACCTACTAACCTTGAGATTGGAGTCGTAATTCAGGTACGTGAGCGTGGTGTTACAAACACGCATTTGATGAGCCAGGTAAATGAAGGTCCTCAAATAACCACCATCCATCTGAAAGTTCGTCTACGAAGGACTTCATACCTGTGTAGTTTTGATCGAAACGTTTATGGAAAATATTCCTGGTTAGCACATAGCCTTCGTGTGTATCTAGCAGAGTGCAATGTTGAATATCGAGACCGTCGCAGCGCTATACCAAATAAATTAGTCACGTTCGCTTGTCAGTCGTTCTTCCCTCTACCGCTGTCTGAAGTTCATTCGTGAAAGACTAGTGTGATTTTGGGTTGTTATCTAGTAACTGAACTTCGTTAGGTAAACCAAGATACCGTCCTACAGCATGGTCCGCCACTTTCACTTTAGAGGTACGTATGGGTGACTTTAGTTTGACTTGTTGGACGTCGCTAGAAACCAGTTTCATTTTTTCATTCTTTTGGACTTGTGCACATTGTAATGTAGTCTCCTTCATTCTCTATTCCGATTCGTTTCTCCAGCTCCTGAATACAAAGTTTCATCAATTCCTGGTCCAGCTGTTTTCCAAGGGAGTATTTCCTGCTGATGGAGTTGAAGACTCAGTTCCACATCTTGAATGCTCTGATAATCTGGGTGCAGTAACGAAATTTTCCGTCGTGAATAATTTTGCAGACAGTCAGGTTTAAAAATTGTTACGACAAACGTTCTACTGGAATTTATGCACTAGAGGTCTAGCAAGGTATTAGAAGACCGTCTTGATCAATTCGTGATGATTCCTTAATAACTAATATCAAGCAAATGCAATCACGAATGAGTATAAATCCACATTGAGGGTAGTCAACCCGGGAAAGATAGTCCACGGACACGTAGCGTCAGGTGATGATAATACAACGTAATAAAACCAATGAATCAAGTATGCCACAATTGATAACAAGATCTTGGTCAATTTTTGGGAAAGGGGAACAAGAATGGGCGCGTCAGCGTGTGTTACAAGTCTAGAAATTAACGAACTTCTTTTGGTTACCATTTCTTAGGTAAATATATCTGATAATACATTTCTTCAACCGCTGTGCGAAGTGTGATTTTTCGACCAGTTTTACTGTGTACGGTCTTCCTTTCTTATTTCTAGAATCTGCTTCCGACAATGAACCATTTCGTAGAAATTCTTATCGATACTTTGGTTATTGTCATCACCACGCTGTTGTCCACCATAAAAGAGTTATGGATGTACGCTGTTTCCACTCTCTTTCCAACTTACAAGGATCTCACGGCTGACGTTGTACTTGTGACGGGTTTGCCATATTTTTCATAGTGTATACTTGTATTTACTAGGCGGTGGGAACGGACTCGGCCGTCTTTTATGTCTTCAATTTGCTAAATATTGTTCTACCTTGATTGCACTGGATATCGACAGAGATGGTCTAGCCGAAACTGCCAGATTGGTTTTGGAGCGTCGAGGCAAAGTTTTGCAAACCTACGTTTGTGATTTGAGGTAAGTCTGCGAGACCTTACGGCTCCATTTTTGCCTAATTGTTCAGATGCAGGGATCAAATCGTCGAGACTGCCGAACGTGTTTTGAGTGCTGTGGGTCGGGTCACAATTCTAGTAAATAATGCTGGTATTGTAAGCGGAAAGATGTTTTCAGATCTAAGACCTGAGGACATTGAAAATTCCTTCAAGATCAATGTACTATCTCACTTCTATGTAGGTTTCCAGGTTTACGTTTTCATCATGTTAAATGGCTATTAAAATGAACGGTGCTTTTGTCATGTCTTAGTTCACCACTGATCCATTTTTGTTACTCTGAACTTTCAAAATCTAGTCAGGACAAAATATCGTTTTATGTACTTTGCGAGTTGGATATGCAACATTTACGAGACCATATCTTCAGCGGATAGGATGTTTAACAAAAGTAATTATTCAGCTTTGCTATGACCTCGTCAGACCCTTCATTGCTGCTCTGTTCCTGTCAAACGTTTCATAGTGGATTTAGTTAGTTTCTGTTTTAAGTTCAGTCGGTTTACATTCTGTCGTTTCTAAGCATAAGACCTACGTCACTCATATATGTGATAGCCTTACTATTATTGCCTAGAAATCGGCTTTGGATATCGCCGGATTCTCTCCCTTGACTACGATTCATTCACTGTGCTACTCTGATTGTCAGTTGCCCTTCAATTTTTCATGGCTAACTGCGTAACGACAGTTGGCACCGACCTTATTTTGCAACTTCCAGAAATGTTACGGCGGTGTTTCGGTGTCATAAGATGAAGTGTGTATTTGAGCTATCGTGCGTTATGTATTCATTCGATATGGTACCAGCTTTCGTCCGGTTTCTATTGTTTTGGTTATTCTTGCGAATGTCTTGAAGTTTCCTGAAGTGTTCCGGTTGAAAGCTAGTACAAATCGGTCCATAAAATCGCCAAAATAGAACACTGGTAGTAACTTCGAATGTAGTGAACAACGTGTATTTTAAAACGCGCGGTGCCAAGTGGAATGAGTCACTTTATCTGAGAATTCCCGAAAGCTGTTTCATCTCTTCCTATCCACTTGGGACAGGACGTCGGTTAGAGATACAGTCCACGAGGTGAACAATGGACCTATTCATTGTCTGCTGCGAGGACTAAATTGCAAAGTAGAGCATTTAGAACTGCAGCTCAATTAACTTTGCATTGCTGTCTTTATTTTATTACCCTACTATTTATCTCTTGGCCATTGATAGTTGCTCTTCAATCGAGGTTTGAAACTGTACAAAGCACCTACCTCAGACTAGCTCTGAAAAACGTGAATCCTACTCCTTGTGAGGAAGACGACCACTTCGTTCAACACTTTCTGGAATGAGGAAGTTGGCTGTTGCATTAGCAAAACTGTAACAACAATTTAACTGTTCACATCAACCTTTTTACTGTCTGAGCGATCGTCTCCTGAGTTCTAGTAATTCCCAACCGATGAGCCAAGAGTAAAATGCGAAATACGGATTTATTCCCTGCGTCTGGAACAATATGCTGGTATTGTGTTTGTGGGTTACAGGCGACCCTAGTGGAAAGTAGAGGTCCGGCAGTCTTTGAGAAGCTTCCCACGTAGTCTTATTGGTATGTTGGCATCCAATAAGCACAGTTGGGCAAGTAGCCACGTCTTAAAGCATCTCTTCCTAATTCTGACTCCAAATTCAGAAGCCGCGAGTGGTATTTACCCACCTTAGTAATTTCAACAGATAGTTGCTCAACTGTCAAGAATGCATCATAAATTTTCCGCCACAGTTTCAACACTCGACCGTTATAGTGCTTGCCGGTAATACTGTGGTGAATGGCCAAGTCGGAGGTGCGAGTATTCCAACACTCGGTGGAATGCCTCAACGCGGCGGAAAGGTATGTTTAAAAACCCACCGCAAGCAGATGACGGACAACACGGGTGAACAAACAAGCCATCGCTGAATAAGATCAGACCAACGGGTGAGACATGGAGGGCGAAATGTGTTGGTTGATCAGATCAGATGCACGATGATTTCAGCACACGATGGAATACCTCAATATGGCCGTAGGATATGTCCGAACTTCATCCCCAGTGGATTTCGAACCACACGGGCAACCAGACGAGCCATCGCTCAGTGAAATCAGACCAACGGACGAGGAATGGTGGACGAACCCCCCCCCCCCCCCCGGCAGAAAGCGTCGGCCACACAAACTAGGCAGAAGTACACACGACATGTGAGTGAAAACCGGCGGTGTGCTGTGAGCGGGAATTCCGGATCGTAAACGCGAGCGCGCGCGTGGCGTGAGAACGAGCGAGTTGGACAGTACAGATTGTTTTACTATTAAGTAGTTTGACAAATTTGTGATTTTAGATGAGACACAATTGTGAAAAATCTGGCCTTCGACTGGATTCGAACCAGCGATAAGAACACTATGCCCAAACACTGCAAGCGCCCTACCAGCTGAGCTACGTAGTCATATGAGATAGTGGGGCGGATGGGTAACAGAGTCCAAATGTGACATTTCCGAGCTCCTGGCTTGGCTTCGTAGCTCAGGTAATAAAGATTGTGCTTGATTGAACGACTTTTTGCTACAATGTAATTGCACAGCTCTGTTCTCTTGCTCTATAAAAATTGAACCTAGGCGGTATGTTCAGTGTCCTGTCATGCCTCACTGATGTTGGTAATCGGCGGATTCCGATATATGCATCTCACAGTCGACAGATTGTCCTACTCCGTGAAGTTGGTTTTTGGATGGTAGACGTTATGCATCCCTGAAGCATTTGCAGATGTATGGTATCTGGGCATCAAGCCCGATGTGATCGCGGTTCCTGACGACGCTGCTGTAGTGCTTGATGCCAGTATAGTAGATGACTATCGAAGCCAGCATATTTGGACGGACAAGGTCGTGAAGTACAGAACCGACTGTCATAATAACGCCATTGAATCGGCCCCCCATACTTTGGGCTGTGATGTAAACTCTGTTTCCCATTCACCGGTGATAATCTCTTTTCGCGGTGTTATATTTCCCTCTTCATGTGGAGCTGTTCTTCGACTGAGACTGCCTTCTTACGCACTCACAGATTTGTCTACTGACTGCCCTAGGTTTCTTAAAATCCTACGAAACATTTATGCAGGGAATCTAGCGGTAATTGTTGCCACCTCTCTGACAGTTTTCTCACTATGAAGGACATTTTTCTGTCCCAATGCGTGAGCCTTGATTGTGATAGAACCCCTGTGCCCTGAAAAGCTTTTAATTTTCTGAGAATGACCGCTTATCTTATTTTCTCTTTTTATTTTTTCGTGTATTTTTTCCCATTCTAAAACTCGTTTGTTACATACCGCGCAAGTAACTTTTCACTTGGTGACTGGACTATTAATGTTTGCTACTCTTATGAGGGAACTCGTCAACCAGTCAGTGTTGCTAATTATGCAGCATCCCACATTTGACAGACGGCTTCTTTTCACATTCATATTTTTACATATCTGTTGCTTAATTTTGGTGTCATCGTTTATTCTTCCCTTGAACGAAGCCGTGTATATTGCTCTGTAAAATGAACGATATAATAAAAATTGGTTTTACCTGTCTCACTTTTCAATACAGATCGATCAGGTGATCGTCCAGAATTACCAGCTTAATCCATTACTGTTTCACCGTGTTGCTTGCAACAGATTCATAAGTGCCATGGATTTTCGACTGTCGAATCGCTTCATTGAGGTAAGGTATCGTTTCGTCGGCAACGCGTGTGTAGTATATTCCATTGGTCATTAAACCACGGATAAGCTCTTAGTTTATGTTTCTGACCGGTTGGTAGTAGCATCTGAAGTCGTAGCTCATGCGGTCGGAGGTTCCATTGCCTTATGTCTTTTTACTCCGAGTAGCACGAAACGTTACATTTGTGCGTTATTCACTTTGTGCTTCTAGACTTCTGAGTATTGTTTAAACAATTTCAAGGCGGTCACATCATCGATTAATGTTTTTACTGCGTTTCCTGTCACATGCACTTCCGGTTTCTAAGGGTTTCGACATTAATCTGCAAATCTTCTATGATGCAAGAAAAATTTATTTTTCGCGCTTTGTATTTAACCTCCTCGTCACCTCGGAAAGGTCCCAACTATTCCGAAGCCATAGTGAAATGCTCTCAGTTTGCTCGTTCATCATCAAATGAGGCGGAGCCTGTTGTTCAACTGTTCTTGCCTCGATTATTTGGAACTTTCGGTCGATTAAAGCCGAACTGCACCATATTTTCTACCTGCAGAGTAACAACACTTCTGGTGTAGATCCGATTGACGCATGCCTTCACCTCATGAATACTCTCGAGTACGGATAGCCAACATTAAAACAAAATTGTGAAAAACTCTAACTTCGGCTAGGTTCGACCCAGTAACAGAAACAGTATGCCAAGACTCAACAAGTGGTCTACTAGGTGAGCTACAAAATCACGTCGGAAGTTCAGAGACTTTAAATTTGGACCCAGTTTCTCACCCAGCCCACTGTTTCACGTAGACCATATCAAATAATCCAAAAACGTACTACCCATGCAGTATTTCTTAAACGACTGAGTTTCCTCTATACTATCAAATTTGGCAAGCTACCTATCAGTAGTACATTTTCAATTTTGGCGGGTGGGGTTGGTGGATTCTAGCGTCAATTAATCTCGTAAATCATTTAGTGGAATACATGTGATACTGTGGATTGGGTAGGTAAGTTAGTCCAAATGGGAAAGTTCTGAGCCTGGCAAGTGCTCTACCAGCTCAGCAAAGAAGTGACTTCTTTGTTCAGCTGGTAGAGCACTTGCCATGTCTGGGCATGATGTTCCTGTCACTGGTTCGAATCCGACTGAAATTCGGATTTTCCGTAATTCAGTCTCTTCTAAACCGTTAAATCCGCAAAAACCAGTTATCAGTAACAGTGAAGTAGTTGTTGATCCGGTGTTAGACAAGGACAAATAATCACTTGGTAAAACTTGACAGCCTTGAAACACTGGGTATCTTTTAAGAAACTCATCAGATCGTAAAGAAATATGCTACGATATGTTAACTCTTCGTTCTACGTTGCAAACCTAGAACTTGCGGTTGTAAGATATCCCCGCCAAATTTTGTACGAATGAAGTTAAACAGATTGGGCGTCGTGTTTAACATGTTATTGATAAATGGATTGAGAATAACATAACGTTATGAGCAAGTTGTAATACTCTGCGTTTCAACCACCACGGGTGGCCTTCCTCAGGAGTGTTGTAATCGAAATCACGCTAACAAAGGAACAGAGGTCACGTGAGATTTGCCCTGGTTAGATCAATCTGCGCTGCAACTGAATTGGTTGGTCGAATCGTTTGCCCATTAGGTGGGGGTAAGACTGATGTAGATAAGATTCGTTTGTGTCTGGTGTTGTTTATCCATCCACGCCACACTGTAGACAGGAGTTTGCTATCATTACGATTAACACAAGCGTGTTGTGTGTAAATGGTGGGAGCTTCAACGCAGCAGTGCTCCTCATGGGAAGGCAGACCCCTGTGGATCACTCGAGCCTGATCAAAACCTACGTTGTGATTCTCTGGCAGTGCATGTAGTGCGATGGCTGAATCCTTCTCTAGCTTCTGAAGTTGATATGCGTCCTTAGGAGGAAACCTCGTGTGCCTCTTGTGTTCGGCAACTCGTACTTTCCGTTGTCTGCTTGTCTCTCCTATGTAGCTGGCATTGCAATCACCGCATTTGATTTCGTAAACACAGTCTGTCTGGTCGCCCATAGAAACTGGATATTTAGGATGCATCACCAGTCGTTCTAAAGTATTATCTAACCGAAATACAGTCCGTACAGCATACTCAGACAGGATGGAGCGAATTTTCTCAGATGTTTGTTCACGATACGGTATTTGCACAGTAAACTTGAGAGTTCTGGTCGTTTTGGTCTCCTCCTCCTCAGTTGACATGCGCTTAATTGTGTTGTCAACAAACGCGTTTGGATATTGACTGGCGGTTAGCATTCCTTTAATTCGAGAAATTTCTGTTGTTTTGGCGAGTTCAGTAGTGCAAATCTTAGTAGCCCTATTGACGAGTGATTTGATGACTGTCCTCTTCATGTCTATTGGATGCGACGAGTTGAAGTTGAAATACCGACCAGAATGAGTTGGTTTACGATACACAGAAACCTGGAATCTCTGGTGCTCATGAATTTTCACTAGGCAGTCTAGAAAACTAAGTGAACGTTCATCAGTTTCAGTTTCTAATGTGAATACAATGCCGCTGCATTTTGAGTTAAGAAACTGTAGGAATTGGTCGCGAGCACTCAGGTTTCATGATTACGAATGTGTCATCTACATATCGCCACCAAATTCGCAGAGGGCAGATAAATTCACTCATCGCTTGTGTTTTCAGGTATCCGAGGAAACGATTGGCTACTGCAGGTGCAACAGGGGAACCCATAGCTACACCATCGGTTTGCTTGTACAATTTTTTGTTGAATGTGAACAAGGTTGAATACAGACAAAGTTCAAGACCAGATACAATTTCTGAAGGTGACAAATTAGTATGTGCATCAAGAGAGTCGTCACTTTCTAATAACTCTTTCACAACACCAATGTTAAGTTCTACTGGTACACTGGTGTAAAGAGAGGTAACATCAAAACCAAGAAAAGTTTCATCATTACGTAATGTCACATGTTCGAGTTTGTCAACAAAATCAAAAGAATCCTTAACGTTGCTTACCAACTTGTTTTGCAGCGGTTTGATAATGCGGCTGATGAACTTGGCCAGCTTGTAAGTTGGACTGGTGGTGTAGTCAACAATAGGTCTTATGGGTATTCTCGTTTTATGCACTTTTGGAATGCCATAGAAACGCGAAGGACGATTACTCTTCGGACTGAGCATGAACCAGGTAGACTGCCCAAGTTTTTCTTTGATGCCTCGGAGGAACTTGCTGGTCTGTGCTTTGATTTTATTAAGAAGTGCATTGGTCTTCTGCCCACTGATCTCTTCATATGGTCCATTAGCTAAGTGCCCTAACACTTTCTTTTGGTAATCTTCTTGATTAAGAATCACTGTGGTGTTGCCTTTATCGGCCTTAGTAACGTGAATCGAACGATCCTTCTTGATTAGACCAAGAGCGTTCTGTTCTGCAGTGGTTAAGTTTGAGACAGCTAACTGTTGTCGTTGTAAAACGCTTGCAATTCTGAATCGTGCTTCATCTGTAACATCTGTAATCAGTTTGCTTTGTGCAGGTTCAATTTTTGGAATTATATCCATTTGCTCAAGTTGCTTCCGTTGGATGTTTTAACTGAGTCCTTTTTAAGCAGACTTATCTCACCCATACTGAGTGGTCGTGATGAGAGATTCATAATCACGTTTTCTGAGAGACTCCGCGTTACTGATTGTGTGGCGGGAGACATGTGATTTAATCCTCCAAAAAGCTTGTCAAACTTTCCTTTTTGGCGTTCACTTGCTTTCGCGAAAAACTTTTCTTCACGCTCATTAATCAGTTCCATGACAGAGGTCCGAATCTCGTGGGGTAATACATGATGGATGAGCCCATCTAAATTGTCACAAAGAAAACGTATACATTCCGGGTGGTAAGTAAGTTATTCGGCGGTTTGATTAGCAGAGAAGGTGGAACTACTTTCGCGGAAATACAACAAACATTGTACACACGTCGATTGACCCAGTTGGCATGCTTCTTCGCCAAAGTGATTCGATTGTTAATCAGTTGTAAGATATCCGTTCAAACTGTGCAGCACTGACGGCCTCACGTATATTTTTAAGGCAGCGCGTACACTCGACTACTTACCACCTGGAATGTATACGTTTTCTTTGTGACAATATCGCCTAGCAGGTTTAATGAGATCGGAGATCTCGACTTTTCTAGGAAGTCCTAATCGCGGGGTTATCGATTGGAGTTAACAGACAGTAACTGTATCTCCATTTCGAGACGATCGAGCAATCTGGTCATTACTCAAGCGAAAGTGGTTGAGCGTTCATATATGATAATTCGGTCGTGCCTAACGTGAGGTCAATGGCGCAGTGGTAAACACGGTTGCCTCATGAACAGAATGTCCGTGGTTCAAGTCCCAGCAGTGGCGATGATATGCACTACTGACGAGCTCTAATGAGAGCGAAACTCGAGTCTAGTGCTTCTTTTCGAAAGGGGCCGACTG
>JTDE01001043.1:30906-96460 GCA_014338405.1 Paragonimus skrjabini miyazakii | reverse complement strand
ATGGGGATGCGACAGCTGCGATCAATTGTGGGTGATGTTCAACTTGAAACAAACGAATCTTATCTACATCAGTCTTACCCCCACCTAATGGGCAAACGATTCGACCAACCAATTCAGTTGCAGCGCAGATTGATCTAACCAGGGCAAATCTCACGTGACCTCTGTTCCTTTGTTAGCGTGATTTCGATTACAACACTCCTGAGGAAGGCCACCCGTGGTGGTTGAAACGCAGAGTATTACAACTTGCTCATAACTTTATGTTATTCTCAATCCATTTATCAGTAGAACGTGCGGCTTGTAAACGGTGGACATGGAGTGGACGCATCTTCACACCTAATATTATGTCATCGATACCGCGGTAAACCGATGGGTTGCTTCGATAACCTTTGCGTACGCATCCCCCTTGCTGTGTTCCGATCGACATAATTTCGGTAAAGAGCGGGCAAGTGTGCAGTCCCGTGTGAACTTTTATGCTTATCATATCAAACATTCTTGCATTATGTTAACCCAAACCTCTTGTTTTATCGATATAGTTTGAGTATTTTCGAGGCATTTATTTTTCCTCTCTCGAACTAAGTACCATTTTACGTCTCGAACAATTGACATCAAGTACAAATTGATGTCTGCCTTTTCTCGTACATATGCGGCTGCTCCGTTACGCATGGTTTAAACCACCACAGGACCAGTTCTACATAATTGCGAACCCTGTTTGTCTAACTGCTCCTTCTCTCACGTTGTCTAACAATCTACTTGCAGTTACTAGCATTCTTTAGCGAGATCCTATTACTCAAACCTCATCCGCCGGCATTGTATGTGCAGAAATTGTTGAATTAACCTATCAGGTTGTCGTGATTTCGATATAATAATAATATATGCCATTCTGTTCTCTCTCCGTCGTATGTAATCTGCGTGTTCTACCTTTGTGACTGATGGGAGTGGACGAGTTGTTAACATATCAACATGTCTTCGTTCTACCTTGGTACAAAATTGACTAGCTAGCAAACGGAAACGTCTAACAAAACACTTCGAATGCAATTACTAGCCCCTTCTCACATGTCCTGGAAGGTTGCGCATAAGAGAATGCATGTACTTATTTGTGCGTAAGAGTAGACAAAACAGATCTACCGCGCAACGAATGTATTTTGATATGCACTATGCGCGTTAACTTGGAGCAGGTAGTGTTTGTGCAACCTGTCAAACGTAGGACATTCATTCGTATGTTGGTCCAAACACCTGTTGTTGTTTGAAAATAATTCGAGTACTTTTGAGACACTCTCTCTCTCCTCATGTGTACGTAGACTATTCAAGCATTTCTCCCTTCGATGATTGGGGTCCGGACGTGCTCTCTGATTGATCAATCAGGCGATGGTGTCGAACACAAGAACGCACGAGGGCATATTGTAAATATTGCCTCCGTGGCCGGGATCGTTGGTGGCGTCGGTTTGTCGGACTACTGTGCTACCAAAGCCGCCAATTTGTTGATGTCCGAATCACTTGAGTTAGAGTTGGAGAAAATGCAGTTGCAAGATCGAATTCACGTCACCCGCGTGTGTCCGTTTCTGCTAACCACTGAAATGTTCCGTGGATGCCAACCACTGTGAGTTGTTCACGCATTTTCTTCGCGTTTACCTGATTTGTGACAAAGATATCCAGTCCATCAGAAACTTGGGCTTTGTAGGATTTTTTTTCAGGTACGTGTGACACTGATTTTATAACGTTTTTTCACACAGTTAGTTGTGACCGTACGGTTATTTCACTCAGTTTACCTTCTCATAGATCAGAATACCTAATCGTTTAGTGGTCAAGGATTTAGCTGATAAAAGTTAGGCACCACTGGACATCCTAATCACAGCTTTCACATTCAAGCAAGCTTATAATTCAGCCACTTTTGATCAGAAACAGTTGGGTCGGACTCTTCCGAGATCTCTCGAAAGAAGCTGGCTGAAAATCCACCTGAATGCGGAAGCTGCAATAAACCTGCGAGTGACGTTCAGTTTATATAAGTGGTTGAGTCGGAGGAAATTTCGAAACAAATTGACTTCGTAACAATGTTGTACTACCGTTAGAGTGCACAGTTTAGTTTTTACGGATGCCCGTTTAATGGATGTTCATACTATCCGAAATGAATTTTGATTTCTGGCGCTTTAAAGGTTTTGACATCTGTAGTTTATCTTGTTCACACCTGTTTATTAACGTCGGTTGATTGTTCCTGATTGTTTCGAGCGACAGTGGACTAATCTAATGTACGAAACACTTGTTTGTTCGGGAAAGGCTTTGGCCACCTTGAGGAATGTTATGATGGCGAGCGCCATAAGCACACGACACAACTACCTGCGGTTTTGCAGACGGATCCAAAGTGAACATAACACTTCGTCGCGTGCATGCCGCCGCAGTAGACGATAATCCAACTATGATTCTCTGTATATGGTGTGTGGCAGTTAAGCATCAGTGTGAACCACTGATGTATTGCTGTCTATGATGATGATGATATGGTGTGAGATTATTAGTAAGCACTTTGATCAGAGATCGCATGCAGCGAACCATATTAGCCTCTAAATAACGAATAAGTTAGGAAGTAGGTTTATGGTGACGATAGTCAAACAAGTTCAATCATCCAAACCTTTATGGTAAACATTATGATGTGTGTACCAGTATTTAGGAAAGCACCCTGTCGGCTTCTACGCCATTTGCTAGTCATCAAGTCTCAGTTTAGTGGCGTAGGAGTGCTATATGATTGATTGATCAACTAGCAAATGAAAATAGAAGCTAGTATTTCATAAACTGAAAATTACATTCTTCTTCTGGGCTGTAAACTGTATGATCCGTCTGTCCTGGGGGTGGAAACATCAAGGGGAAAGCCGGTTAATCTGTTAGTTGGCTTGAAATTAGCTATTTTCCGGCAAAACCATCTGTGAACCAGTGTCAATTGGATAGGCAGTTCAGCCGGTCTCTGGAATTAATTATTTGCATGCGAAGGTTGCGCTCAATGACGAGTGGAGTTCAGTTAGTAATAACTCGTAATGACGTAGAGTGGCAGATAGTCTATGAATGTTTCATCATTGATACCGATCATGCATAACTTAACATCTCGCCTTTTGTTTGTTCCGGTACTTGGAGGCGCTCTTGGCTGTTCCCTATTGTGGACGCTGAATATTGTGCCCATCGGATTGTGGATGCAGTGCGCACCAACGAACATGAAGTTTTCATCTATCGTCGCTATGCTGTATTTCCGGTACTCAAAGCGTAAGTTCGTGTAGCCAAAAAGGCGATTGCAATACCTACACACGATCATAAAAAAATCATTTTCAGTTAAGTTCAATTTATGCTTTTGCTTTTGCTTATTTCTACGTTTCAGCCATTTGAGGGAAGCTAATAACAAGACAGTCACAATCATACTTATACTGATTAAATCGAGTAGTGGGATTTCATGTAGTACTATATGTTTCATCACTTGACGTACTCACCTCACTGATCCATTATAGTTTAATTTCAACCGAACAATGGACAAAGACGGTTGATGTTTCGTTTCATGTCGTTACCGGACTGATTTTCCGGCCAATCGATCTCTGTTACAATACAAGTGTGAATTTTAACTTTTCATTCTGAATGGTCCCGTATATGCTCAGTGAGATTCGGATTTAGTACATCCCTCGTTGAAGAAAGGTCCTTATCTTAACAATGTTTTAAGGTATTCACATGCTTAGTGTGGGGTTGTATCGTTACCTGTATTCTAGGGTGTGCTCGTTGAATTGTCGCTAACAGTATTTGTTTCACATACTTAGGTAGCACTATCTCGTCAGCCTGTAATGTTGTTGATGAGATATCAGCGAAGATTGTAAGGGCACGAGTTGCCTTTGCCAAACTGCGTCATCTTTGGCGTTGGAAAGACGTCCGGTTGTCGCTGAAGGGAACGGTATATAATGCCTATGTGCGCTCCATTTTGCTTTATGGTTCGGAAACGTGGCCTGTTCACAAAGAAGATATCAACAGGCTTGCTGTGTTTGACCATCGTTGTCTCCGCCAATTGGCCCATATTAAGTGGACTGATCGCGTGGCAGTTCGCCGACGCGTATTCCGGAACGCTCGGGATGCGCAATCAATCGGTCAATTAATCACGGTACACAGCTTGCGATGGTTGGGTCACGTACTCCGTATGTCATCTGATCGTTTACCGTACCGGGCATTATACGCTGAGGCCACCGGCAGTTGGGTAAAACCGCGTGGTGGTCAAGCAACAACGTGGTCAAAATATGAAGACCCTTACTGCTCCATTGAGCAAAGTGGGTAGGTGTCGTCTGCCTGGCTGGGGTCCTCGTGATCACTCAAACCGCTGGTTAGAGATGCTATCCGAGATGGCGATGTGTCGCAATCAATGGCGTACCTGTATCCATACCATTTCTAGTTCTTCCTCTTAGTCTTGTTTTAATAATTTTCAACCTTCTTAGTAACGTTTTCTAACGTTAGTATCTCATCACTCCAGTGACGTTTGCCAGGTGGCGTCCGATCTCCCTCTACCTCTTTCCGTTCGATTTTGTCATGGACAACATTAACGAGAGTTCGCGTGGGAAATCCAGTAAGCTTGATATTGAGTTTCTTCTTGGCACTAGGTTGGTCAATATGAAGTATCCGGATAAAATTGACTTGCTTAGCCTCTCTGCCGAAGACAAACCGACCATGCTGAACAAGATGTGTTAAGACCAAGGTAAACCTGACCCGAAAAACAAGATGAGATCCTGCTGTTAGAATTCATATGTCTCAAGCCATTATCGAGATATGGATCGGTCATCATCATCGTCATAGACAACAATACATCAGTGGTTCACACTGACGCTTAACTGCCATACAACCATGAAGAAGAAAAAACAAACTCTGTTTAGGAAGAGAAAAAAAAGGCTGAGGGTAGGGGACCTAACCGCTAAAAATAGCTACGTCTACGTTCAAACATACAACATCAAGGCGCCTACACCTTGCTAACAAACAACCGAGCTGTAAGTGAAAGTAAGGCGTCATCAGCAAGACAGCTTCCTCACGGCTTTCACTGCCCCGCGTCATTAGGTGCACTCACTTCACAGACAACTCCGATCTACATTGCCCAACCCCTTCGTGAACGATTTCATTTGTCTACGCCAGGTCATCATCTGTCCACCTCGCACCTTACGCCAATCGGCCGCAGCGTCGGCAAACAGTGCTCGGTGTGGCAAGCGATTAGCTGGCATCCTTAGTACATGACCTAACCATCTAAGTCTGTGCAAATGTAGTGAGTGAATAAAAGAACTCGTTTGACAATCAGTGCCAAACACCCGCTTCCTAACCTCCTCGTTGCTTACTCGTTGGTGCCACCCGATACGAGCGATTGAACGCAGACATCGGTGGTCGAATACCTGGAGGCGGTTTACGTCCTCTACTCTGATCGGCCATGTTTCGCTGCCGTAAAATAATACAGCCCTCACTGTCGTCTGATATACGCGACTCTTAAGCTTCAGAGAGATACCTTTCTGTCGCCATAAGTGCCTCAGATTAGCAAACACCGCCCTAGCCTTAGAAATACGCGCCTCTATTTCATTCTCTACACCTCCGTCATCGCCGCTGATGCAGCTTCCCAGGTATACAAACCGGTCAACAACTTCCATGGATCGGCGTAGGATTCAAATACTTCCTCGCGTGCTCACTTGGCCACAGGGTCAAAGATTTTTTTAAAATACCGACTTGTTTCTCGCATACATTTTCAAAACGTCTGATGGCCTATCCGGAGTCTGCTTTGTTCATGTTTTCATTGGTTCTTGCTGTCCACGGTTCTGGGGCTAATCAGAAGGAGTATCTATTCGTGTTATTCTTTCACCATTGTTCGTATCAGCTATTCGCGTTCGTGTTCAATAAGATTCCGTTATAACAGTGATTGGCCGGATTAGTTTGTATGGAATGGGCTTCGCACCTTCAAATTGCAAGGTACTGCTTTAAGACAGGCATTTCCACTTCCACGTTTTTTATCGCGGTCAGTCCGCTTGAGAGTGTGAACAGTCTCACATATCTGAGTAGGATTAGCTTGTTGGTTCGTAATATTGTTAGGGAGGCCTTCCTGAGGAAGGTCACCCGATGTGGTTGAAACGTTGAGTATTACAACTTGCTCCTAACGTTGTGGCATTCTCAGTCTACCTACTAATAACATGTTAAACACGACTCCCAAACGGTTTCACCCCATTCGTACTAAATTTGGTGTGGATATCTTACAGCTGAACAATATGGACCTTTGTACGCCGGTTGCGTGGGTTTTCTTGGCATGTCACGGTCTAAAGAAACATGCGCTACACTGCTGAGTTCGTTAAGAAATCTGACTGGTTTACTTTCCAGTCGTGGTAGATGATAGGCCTGTTCAGACGTGTAATAGTGTGAGCGTCCTACATAATCAATTGACGCAAAATGCATTAGTCTCGGTGTTAGTTTACAACCGCCCATATAAACATAGGTTTATGCTCTAGGTGAGTTAAACTGGGGGACGATGACAGTTGGCACGAACAGGATTTCACAAGACAAGGGGCAAAAGAAAGCGCTTCTTGAACAACCTAGTTGTTTCCAGTCTAGCTGTTAACGCAACTTTTGAAGTATAGTTAATTCTGTCATGTTGACCTGTGGATAGTAGATTTGTGCTAACACGTTCAATGCTAGGGGGCTAGCTAGCTGCTCTACTTAATCGGCTTCAAACATGGAACCACGATTTATCGTAGTAGTAGACATTACACTAAAACCCGCTACTTATCCGACCATGGATGTGGACGACAAAATTTAGGCAGTTGTGTTTGCCTGCTTTAGCACGTGAGTGGTCGACGTGAGCTTGGATTTACGGGATCGTGCTTCAGGAAAAGTTGACACCGTTTGCGAGCCCCATTTCACCGATGGCACACAGACATGCACTGGTGAAGTAGTGAGGTGACTACTACAAATGAAATCGTTCACGAAGAGGTTGGTCACAGTAGGTCGGGTTCGTCTCCTGGGCTGGAGCCCTCGCGACTCAGAATCGGTGGCTTCAGACGTTAGGTGCGATGGCGGCTAACTGAGCTCAGTGGTGTGAATGTTGTCGTTGTTTGACCGAGTTGTCTATGAAGTGAGTGCACTTAATGACTTGGGGCAGTCGAAGCCGTAAGGAAGCTGTCTTGTTAATGACGTCTTACTTTCAATTACAGCTCGGTTGTTTGTTTGCAACGTGTAGGTGCCTTGATGTTGTATGTTCGGATGTAAACGTTGATATTTTTCAGTGGTTAGGTCCCCTCTACTTTCTCTTTTTTATCCTCTCTTTCTGTATAGAGTTTTCTTTTTCATTCGTGGTTGTGTGGCAGTTAAGCAACAGTGTAAACCACTGATGTATTGCTGTCTATGATGATAACTACAATAGCTTTGAAACCTTCTTAACACCTCACCTACTGTTCTCAAACACATTGCAAACAACCTACCGTGGATAGCTTGCAGACAAGTTTCGATGCTCACTCTGTCTGTAACTATCACTTTTTACTAACCTGCGGTCATGCAAAAGTCGACTAAGTCACGCATCGAGTCAAAAACGTCTACCTCTTGTTTTTTTAACCATAATTCTGTTGTATATTAGCAAGACGTTTGAATGAATTGACTTCGTGTATCCGTGCCTGATCATGTATTTAATTCATCTTTCTCATTTCAGTTTGTTACCAGCTAAAACGTTGAAGGTGCTGTTTCACCTCGGAGGTTCTGAGCATCTGGTCTCCCATTTGCAGGCGGCTCGTGCAACCCAATCGGTTAGCGGCGCGTAAATCCAGGAATCATTCTTCCCTCTCTCGAAGACCAAGGTCTTCTCTGTTGGGCAACCGTCTTGCTTTTGTGCATACTTTTAGTTAGCCTGCCTCCTGTTGCTGCTCTCGTCTGCTTACTTCTATCGTTGCTTTTCATCACGTTTTATTCCCTGAAGTTTGAAACCATGCTTATGGTAATTGTTGGGTGATCAACCGCCGGAGATTTCATTCCTTTTTGTATTTTTCATGATCTATCATTTTCATGATTTCTCATGATTATCATGATCTTTGCACCAAGTGTTGGGTCTACTGCCTTGAATTAACATCATATCTCAAAAATGCCTTCTCCAACCGAGAATGGTCATTTTACAACTTAGATCACTGAAACCCTTGAGGCGTTTTACATTGTAAAGTTCAAAATACGTGAATTAACCCTTAAGTCTCACAGTTGCTGGTCGGCTTCGACGACTAGTCTTACATTTTTGAAAGTTTGATAATTTTTTCGTAAGCTTCGTCCTGGACACTGCGCTCCGGCGTGTCCTACTTGTGTGGTCTGTTCACAAGTTGTAGTTTAGCCTTAGCAACGTTTTACCGATTGAATACGTGAACTTTTTTTAAAGACCTTTGAGACGACGAAAGATGGACTGAAATCAATTCAAATATGTTTTGTGTAGTTCGACCATCTTTTTACGTCACTTTATTTACGTTTGCCTATACACGCCGTTTCCAGTTGGATCATCCTTGGGAGTTCGCAAAATGATTGTACGGTGCCTGCTAGGAACTAACACTTATACACGGTATATTTTCCAACGCGTTAAACGCGTTGTGTGAAGATACGTAACTGAAAGCCGTACGCAAACGATTTTTTATATCGAGTTCTCTCGGGAATAAACGGTATGCATTTTTTTGAGCCAAACCTTACTTGCTTGTTAATTAACCGCGAAACGCAACACTAAAGTACGTTCAACCGTTTGTGACCAAATTTCACCCGTTCTCCTGGTAGGCTAGACTGTGGTCCGTGTTAATCAAATCAACATTCATCAAATGACTGCTGGGACACTATTTTGCTCTTGTCTAGTCCTGAACAGCTTGGCAACATCCAAGTCCACTTCTAATCGTTCGGTTACATGGTAGCAAATATTAGGCGGTGTTGTGCCGACTATTTTACTTTCCATCTGTTAGTTGGAATCACTTGTATGCGTTACTTTTGTCCACCTCGACGTGTATTCCTTCATCATAGTTTGATGGTAACGTATTGTGTAAGTCAGGATCAATCGATGGTATATCTTATCTTAGAGAGCCTACAATGATATAATTCAGACTACCTAATAAAAATAACCTTAATTAAACGTACCTAGGTCAACAAATGTCAGTATGTTACATTGAGAGGGGGGGGGGTTCTGGCATCGGTGTTCGACATCTTGGCAAGTGTTCTGTTCCGTAACCATCGGAAACAGCCTTCATTGTGAGCTTGAGAACTCTTCGTCTTTTCATCAATGAGTAAATGTTCCAGCTGAGGTAAACTTGTGACGTTAAACTCTTCGTTAACAAGATTAATACCTGGCTATCAACGTGATCAGGGCGACGTTCGAATTCAGTTTGATGTCAAAAAAAACTCCGCTTTCCAGCGGACGTCAAAGCTGTTATAAATGGTTCTGTATTAATTAGCCGTGATTGACGTCGATGTATTGGTATTTTTTCACGCTGGATGCTTTCGGTTGCAAGATAGAAGAATATCCATTGTATGCTGCTATAGTCGTCCGGTGAAGCAGTGGGCATTCTACTTAGTTCATGATCAATTGCAGTGCTATTGTTTAATAAAGCGCCAGATGACGGGGGACAGTGGCTACCCTGTTAATTCTGGCCTAAGTCGAACGAAGATAACTTACCCATGGCATGCTGAGCTAAATTAATCATGTAGCGTTGCAAGTTATAATTGTATTTAACTGAGGGTGTGAAGTCATTTGATGTGATTGAGCAAGAGTTTGCAGCCGGTGTGTACAAGCGCCTATTGAGATCTTGATAATTCTCTGTTGACGTCCTCCCGTGGGTAGCATTGTGTGTTAGCTTCCATGTCGTAAAAAAGTAGTCATTTTCCCCCGCCTTTATTTTCCAGACGGCTTGTCTACATGTCGATGCAGGACTGACATCACAGTACCAGTCTTTTGCCGGGCCGTTAGTTTTGAGTGTTCTTAAAATCCATAACTAGTGGACGCTCCAAACCTCACAAAAAACCGTCGAATGGCCTGCATACGGTCGTTGAATGTGCTGTGCCAAGTTGCCCTATAGTATGTCTACTAATATAGGTGTCTTCGAAACAATTGAGCATAGACGTTAATTATGAAGCAAGGTTATGAATTCTCTTCAGTCTGAGCTATTATACTTCGCGCTTTATACATTTCTCAGTATGAAAACAATACTCTCGTGATATTTGGTCAATGAAATACCCACTCAACTGTTTTTGTGGCGGCCTTTTCAATGTCCACCAACTGCAAACCCAGGTGTTTCCAAGAAGATCGTTAGTCGTGGAGCGCCTATCGAAAACCAAAACATTAAACACATACACGTCTGCGGGTATGGCTATGTAAATAGTGGAGACATCATATGTATCACTGCAAGTGCAATCAGTATAAGCTTATGATGCCCGAATGCACTGAAAATCAGTATTCTCACATTTTCCCGATTTCAATAATAAAAAAAGGAACTCATCCTTCAACACGGTTAACCTGTTTAATCTATTACATTGGTTGTATCAAATTTTTCTTCTAACACTTACAATTGTTTGCTCTCCATAATTTGGCTTGTGCTCTTCACATGCGGATGGATGCGATCATTCCTGAGGTTTGCGATATGTTACTACCTCGGTTCTCGAGATAAATGACATTTATTCCGACCAGGCTTCCAGCTTGTATATGTATACTTCAATCGCAGCCGCAGTCAGTTGGTCGGACTTGACAACCTGAAACTAGGCTTGACTTCTGCACACTTTTTGACCACTTAATCCACCTCAGGCGCGAAATGCTCCCTAACGAAAAATGTCCTCCTGTTTTCACCAAGCACAAACTGGAGGATGCTGTCAGAAGATGCTCTGAAGCGAGCTCAGTTTTACAGTAGCCTCGTAAATGGACTGAATGCAACCTATGGTTAGGTCTCTGGAGGCCCGAGTGTCCTATATTTTTGGGACTCTGCTGGTTGAATCATTTTTTAAGGTCCACTTTAATGTGGGTCCATATGTTGCTGAAAAGTTGTTCGTACGAAATGTACACGGAACTCAGATATGAGATCACTAAACGCTGTATTTCTCTAGGCACTGTCGCTGATTTGGTGTCAAAGATGGTCCTCGTTCGTTCGTGTGGTTCACAGCACTTTGTTTGGATCTCGTGTTTCTCTACAGCCATTGCACCTCCACAGATGATCTGTTCATGTGAGGATGAATTTACGAAATATCATATGACTGTAGGTACTACCATCCTCATCATAGCAGCCATGAGCCTGACCAAAAGGTACTGTGGCTCGGGCCGCCGCACACCTCTACAGTGACGTGGAATATTCTGGAAGAAAACGCTACTAAGAAGTTTGAAAATTAATAAAAGACTAAGCAGAAAAACTAGAAATGGTATGGATGCAGGTACACCATTGACTGCGACACACCGCCATCTCGGATAGCGTTTCTAACCAGTGATTTGAGTGATCACGAGAATCCCAACCAGGCAGGCGACACCTACCCATTCTGCTCAATGGAACAGTCGGGGTCGTCATATTTCGTGACCGTGTTGTTGCCTGATCGCCATGTGGTTTCACCCAACTGTTGATGGTTTCAGTATACAATGCTCTGTATGGTAAACGCACAGTTGGCATACGAAGTACTTGACCTAACTGTCGCAAGCTATGCACCGTGAGTAGTTGACCAATTGATCGCGCATTCCGAGAGCTCCGGAATACGCGCCGGCGAATTGCCACGTTGCTCACGCGATCAGTCCACCTAATGTGGGATAATTGGCGGAGACAACGATGGTCAAATACCGCAAGCCTGTTGATATCTTCTTTGCGAACAGGCCACGTTTCCGAACCATAAAACAAAATGGAGCGCACAGAAACATTATATCCCCTTCCCTTCAGCGACGACCGAGCGTCTTTTCGACGCCAGAGATGACACAGTTTGGCAAATGCGACTAGTGCCTTTGCTATTCTCGCTGATATCACATCAGCAGTATTGCAACCTGACGAGTATGTGAAACTGTTCACAGGCTCAAGCGGATTGCCTACAATAAAGAAAGTAGGAATGGAAATGCCTGTCTTGAAGCATAGAATGATAGGCAGCACATATCTGCTATCACCACATGGCGATAGCAGACAGCAGTCGAAAAAAACACCCACGTTAACTACCATAGGATCTTCGGCGCTTTACTCTAGGATCTTTTTCTTATCTCTTCCGCTAGTAAAAACATCACTCACTATGTTGAAAAATCAAGTTAACTGGCATGTGTTTATCTACAACAGACCTGTCAGAATCACCATTTGATGAATCAGTAGCCAAGCATGAATCTTATTAGCGTTTGCTCGACAGTCTGAAATGCGCTTCACCGCCGAAGTTCTATCCCTAGCATTCTTGGCTAGGTAGTTTTCCGTAAACAACTTTGGTTGAAAGAAAGAGATCTGCCTTTTTTGTCTGCTGTAAATATCAGTGCAATTTTTGTTCGTCAGCGCAGAAACAAGACATGCTGCGATATGTTAACACTTCGTTTGTTCTCATCAGTCGCAAACGTAAAGCATGCAAAGTGGTATATCGCGTGCCAGGCAACTCATCAAAAGCGGTCCGAATTAGAGCAATCTGTATTGCCGATGCTAACGCAGTCAGGTTGCTTAACCCGGTATTATGTCATCAAAAACGGTTTGTTCACTTACCATGGCCACAAATCCATCGGATCGACGGCCAACCTGCGTGGTCAAATCAATGGACAAGCGTGTTGTAATCGACCAATCAAGCCATCGCTAACTGACTGACCAGTGACCGATATCTCGATCTAACTCTACTAACTTCTTATATAATTTGAATAAAGCAGTAAGAAGACGGACAGAGGTAGATGCCTGCATTTTGTATTGCCTCTTCAGTACCAAATAACAATAACCAGGAACATATATATGACACTATTAGGGTGGGGGGTTGAGAAAATAAAATAGCAAATTAGGTGGAGAACAACAACGCAAAACGATTAGGTCCATGAGAGTCTAAGGCTTACATATAATTGCTTTTGTACACACATTGTTGGCTTGAGACGACTATTCGCGACTGCCTCAGCGAAACGCGGATTCGCGTGATTCATTTTAATCCTGAATGTTGATTCAGGATTAATCCGGTGGCCAACATGTGTCTGGCAATAGACAAGGCCCGAAGTTTGCGTGATCCAGGGACGAAGGGAGTAGACTGCGCAGTCACATCCTGAACCCATTTTGGCAGATGTTCCTTCGTCCTAGAGTTCAAGCATCTATCTCTTCTGCCGATGTAACTTTCGCCGCAGTTACACACAAATTGATAACTACAATGTGAGTTGGCACCAATAGGTTGCTCTCTTTTTACTGAAGGTGACGGTAGCTAACAAATTCGTTCAACGACTACGATCTCAGCCGCATTGTATGCTCGCTTAATGGAGGCGACGAGGCTTTTTGTTGTTCGAAGCGAAGAAGTGTCACCTTTGAATGGTAGTTCAATGTAGACTTTCTTCTTCCCAACCGTGGAAACCTCGTCTACTGGTACACGTTGCTGGCTGTGTCTGTTGATAAACCTCAGCGAATACCCATTATCCTGTAACGTCGTTGTAAGCAATCGGAGTTCATCAGCTAAACATTCTGATGAACAAATGCGTCTGGAACGCGTGAACAGTATTCTGACCAATGCTCGCTTGTTCTTCATTAGTGCAAAGCTTGTGAGGTAGCTGTACTGACCAGTCCAGGTGGGTTTTCAATATGCATTTCTTTTCACTAATCCTTGCGACCGATGAGGATGTCTAAAAACGGTAGGCATCCGTTCTTTTCCACTTCACAGATGACTGTCAGATTAACATGACATGTTGAACTGATTCATTATCTTATCGATCCTTTGCGAAGATTGCGCAAACACGAGAATATCATCCACATAGCGTTTGTACAACGGCAGCGGCGAAATGTCCTGAGCCATTCGCTTTTCTACCATTAGCTTGAAAAAATCCGCTAGCATCGGTCTTAATAGACTCCCCATGGCGACCCCGTCTGTTTGTCGATAAGGTTCACTCTAAAAACTGAAACTGATATTTTCTTTGCACAGTAGTAGAGACAGTTTAAGCATATCCGTGGGAATTTTTATATCAACCTTCATTCTCGATCAGACTGCATATAAATTCAATTGTCTCGTGCAATGGGACATTAGTGAACAATGTTTGGACGTATCCTGAACACTTGCCTTTGTATGCTAGGTTGACTTTGTTGAAATCTTCAATTAAATCAAATGAGTCTTTAACGATATGTGTGCCAAATTTCCGTTTTAATGACGTCAGAGCCTATACCAACCATCGCGCCAGTTTGTGCTGTGGGGCATTGCTCATAGACAGAATCGGTCTGAGTGGCACACCAGGTTTGTGTGTTTTAGGTAGGCCGTACAGTTGCGGTGTTGATAAGCCACTGGGTTTTGGAGATTTAAAAATACCTTCATCAATTATTCCATGTAGTAGCAACAACTCAAGGTGTCGAATTATTCTTGCTTCCTTATCAGTCACCTTTTCCACTTTGCCAATACTTTGGAATTTGCTTTCGTCACTCAGTATGGACAACATTTTTCGAGTATACTCTTCTTTACCCATAACTGCGGCATTCAAAAATTTAACTGGCTTCAGGAAGACAACGTTTTTAGTTATCAGGTCTTTTAGAGATTTAAGATGACCAGTTGTGAGAGCACATTTATCTCTTGATGGTGTCATAATGAACTCATAGGCAATGTCGGTCAGCTTTTTTTAAAACCAGTTATGATTGTCCAAACTAGTAGTATGCAAATCTGATAACTGGTCAAAAAGATTCTCGAATTGGGCCTCTATTGATATGCGGTCTAACTTATTTGGATGAACTTTGTACTCAAGTCCTAGCGACAATCCTTCTAACTGTAGCACATCAAGTGGCATAGAAGATAGGTTCAGAATGTACATACTGGGATCTCGAGGACATAGTTCATCTTCTGATTTCTCCAAAGACTTGTGAAGACATTCCAGACTCAATTTCTTTGTTCGATCAACAACCATTTTGCAAAAATTGACAAAAGTAATGCGACACAGAAGCGGTAGGTTCTCCACAAGGTGTATGCGACGTGCATTAGGTTGACGTAATTCCATTATACGCGTTCGTGCAGTTTCAATGTGAGCAGTACTGATACACTTTAGGTTCCCAATGCTTGGTTTCAGTCGACCTATTCTCAAACATTTCATGATAAACCGTGTATAACGACCTGTTGATATAGAGTCGGAGAGAGAACATCTTCACCCGTTCTCGAGCAATCTTGCATTTCAAGCTAGCAATTCGTCGGAGCAGCTTGCATGAATCAGCGGGAATTCGTCTTTTTAAAAATGTCAAACAGTTGGTTCCCTTCATAAATTTGAATAAAGCAGTAATTGTACCGGCCTGAAGATGAATTATCGAAAACATGTTTGCCTATATGTCTTTATTCTCATTATGTATGACAAACAAATAGAGACAGAGTATGGACACGCATACATTCCCACCATGTATTATGTCATCACCACCACGGCAACCCTGTGGGCTGTTTCAACCACTTTTGTGCACATAGCGCCGGCTGGTGAGCTCTGATCAGCATGGTTTCGCTAAAGGCCAGTAGCTTCGGGTTCTGATGGCGTAACAATGTTTTAAATGATCTTAGCGGGTCAAACTGGGGTCCCGTTATTGTGAGGTGTCTGGCAATCGGTGATGCGGGGCTTCCAGTAACGGAAGCACTGGTTTCGTGCTGTTGTATTGTGAGTTGTTTTAACCAGTTTGGGACGTGTTCTACCACTCGCTGAGATAGCCGTCGGTCTGTTCTGCCTATGTACACGTCGCAGCAGCTGCAAGTGAACTGATAGACAACATGAGAGACGGAATGGTCAGACAGATTGTCTTCGGGATTGTGGTCCTTTGGTGGTTTGAACCAAGTGTAATTAGGCAGCCGCATACGTACGGGGTAGGTCACACTGCAATTTGTGCTTGGTGCCGTTTGCCAGATGATAACCTTTAAATTGCAAAAATAGAAATATATCTTTCTTTCTAGCTATTTGCACTGATTCATTACATTTGTTCATCATGCTGTGAATGCCTGAACTTTTCAGGATATCCGTTTGCTAGCAACTTTTTTTTCTCAGTATTCCTTGTTCCATCTGCAACTTATCAGGGGTTCATATACGCCTGGCCCTATGAAATAGAGTTTTGATCAAACTCCGTTTGTATGCTATCGGAACAAAGCTGGAGAACTGAAGATACTGTCAGCTCCATGTTGCTTTGCGATGGGCCGATCGTTGTAATGTTCCATCCCCACGCCTAGTGATGAGCACATCTGAAAATGCTAAACTGCCGTTTGATTCATTTTCGTGAGACAATGATAGGTTCGGATCAATAGAGTTAAGAAGGTTAAGAAATAAATCAAAATGATGAGTATCCATAAAAATCAAAATATCATCAACATACCGCTTGTACAATAAGGCTTTGGAAATATTATCAGAGAATTGCCGTTCAGTCATTCCCAAGAAGATGTCAGCTAATGTTGGGCCTAACTGACCACCCATATCCACTCCGTCTACTTGTCTATAAGAAAGCCCTTCAAAATTGTACCTGATATTTTCTGTATACGATAAAATGATATCTTTAAGACATTCAAGTAGAATATATATAGCACAGTTTTGGCTGGAAATAAAACCACATAAAAACTCAGCTGTCTCATGAAGAGGAACGATAGTAAGAAGGGAGTCAACGTCAATCGACTACATAGCTTGTGAACTCACCGACATGCGTTCTAGTGTGACAGTAAACGAAATGTTAACATATCGCAACATATGTCTTCCTTCTGCGCAGATGAAGTTATTAAAGGGAACTCAGTGTTACAATTTTGGTTGCCTGGTCAACCGTACCTCTTCCTGCCTGTTTTGCTATTATGCATGGAATGTATGTATTTTATGTATGCAGCTGATGAACTTAAATGAATTGCATACATCTCGCAACATGCGCTTGTCTGTCCTTGGGAAGGATCTTTACTTGTATATTCATTTCTCTGTTGGACGTAGCGAAAGTGTGAATGAAGGTGAACGAGCGTAAATTTAGATAAATCCTCGACCTGTTGTGTTACTGAATTTCGGACTATAAATACAATCCAATCACCTATTAGGCCCCGTGGAAGATGGCATGGTCTGGGGATTTTGGTGAGAAAACAATGGTCAGTAATGCGACAGTCACAACAAATGAACAAGCAATTTGCAGACACAATCACGGGAGTGAATCACTGAATCAGTGTGCAACGCTGGTCCTCCGATGTTGTGAATGAGAACTTCTCCAAAAGTAACAACTGAAAAAGTGTTGTCGCCCTGTGTATTCGAAAACCGCCAACGTGTCGTTTTTTTTCGTAAGGTATACATGACTGATTCTGTCATCTCTTCAAACAACGAAAACATTTGCTGTTCAAGCGATCCACACACACCCTAAAGCCAAGTGGGAATTGGAGATAAAACAACTCTTTGGCCTGTATACATTTATTTGGTTGTCATTAGGTGTGTATAATTTACGAAAACGGACAATGGTGTTCGAGTGGCACTAGAATGATTAGCGAGAGTCAAGTTTCATGTATACATTAATTGACCAACAAAATGAGTGAACAAAATGCACAAGGAAGAAGTGTTGCGATATGTTATCAGCTTGTTTACTGGTAACAGTCTTAAACAAAAAACATCCCAATTATATGCACCAGATAACCAGACAAACGGCGGCTACATACACATTCACTCACGCCAAATATAGTTGTAACGAAAAATCACTTGATAAGGCAGTCCTTGTTGTCCAGTTTGCACGTTACCATGCCGCTCGTGCGCTGGCGTTTGTGAATCCCAGTCTAGAATGCGGTGTGATTGTCGATTAAATGTCTTGTGCTCATTTGCCTGGTTCCGTGAGTTTCGTTGACGTTTTCTGTGGTGAATTTTTTTCCGTTGGGCCTATCTTCCCCAATGTTGGTTCGTTTGGCCTCTCGTGTCGACCGTGATCCATACACTGTCGGGTTTGACCATATCCTACAGCCGTGTTGTGATATTCCATTGAGTGTTGTAGTAATCGGATCTCCGAGATGGTCATTCATCACCTTATGTATTCAAGACCACAGGAACCCGATGGGATGTTTCAGTCACTTTTCTTCCTACAACGCCGGATGATATGCTCAGATAAGCACTGCCTCACTAAAAGCTAGTAACTTGGTTCCCACTGCTTAGCATTTACTTCACTGGACTATGTGGAACAACTTGAGGACCTGTTGTCATGAGTTGGCTAGTAATCGATGTAGAATATACAGAAGTTGGCTGATCAAGTTGTGGTTAGTGCGTCGTTCCTCCTTCAAACCATATCGGGATGTGTTCGGTTAATCGCCATCATGATTGTCTATCTGTTCTGCCTATGTAAACTTCAGTGCAAATGAACTCGTATGCGACGGGGAAGAAAAAGATTTCGACCAGCTACTTTCGTAATTATTGAGAAATGGTCCCCTAGTGGCTTGAACTAGGAGTAACCGAGCAGGTATTCACCCTGTTAAAAGTCTCGCTGGATTTCGGGCAGTATTTGTTTTGCCAATGGGTTTTTCTTCGTACTTCTTGTTCTGTGTGTAACCCACCAGAGGTAGGAATACGCCCTGGTTCATGAAACAATACTGACAAGTCAACGTTTGTATGCTATCGAAGCAAAACTGGTAATCCCATGTTGGTTTGCGATGGACCGAACTCTTCAAAATATCGTCCACACATTTAGTAATGAGTATATCTAGAAATACTAATCTGTTGTCCGATTCAGTTTCTTCAGATGAGCAGAGTTTCAGATGAATATTGTCAAATTGCTTGAAAAGCAAATCGAAATGGTGAATAACGATAAAAACCACATCATCAACGTACCTTTTGCACATTAAGGCTTTAGCCATGTTATCTGATAACTGCTCGGTCACTCTCAAGAAGCTGTCCAGAAGGGTTCTAAAGTCTTTGTTCATTCAATCATATGGAGATGACGTTTTGAGGATGGAGTCCAAAACATCCGCTATCCAACGAAATTGTTCGTGCACACGGTCGTGTATAGAAGTGTATCATTCTTGTACATCTTTGGAACACCACTCATTCGGAGTACTTCTATGCTGATGGATTCCAGTTGCCTATCCTGAGACCCAGAAATGTGATCATGAGATTGCGATATTTAGAGTTACATTTCAACCTGCTTTTCTTCCAGTATGTTAGTTTCAGTCACTCGATCCACTTCAAACTATTACTGGTCCTCCGAAATAATGTCTATTTTCCGTGTGTACTCGTCTCTGACCATGACTACAGCAGGACCTTCATCCGACTTGAGAAGTATCAAGTACTAATTTTCTGTCATTTCTTCCCTGGTGCACTACTGATCTCACGTTGCGTAAAACTGTTTGTAAATTGGCGTCGATAAAAGAATCGGCGACATGTCCCACCATATCCATTACTAACAGTGTACTCGTCGCATATGTAGCAGATACTAGTCATCGGGTTGACCCTACTCAGGTGTTCCGTGTTGTCTATATGGTCAATCATGTTCGATTCATACTAATCAACTGAAAACAAAAACGCTATGGACACAACAAGAAAACGAAGAACATGGCGGAATTTGGACGACTGTACAGTGAGCTACGAAGGCAGTGGTAGGTTTACTACCATCTGCCTCCACACACACAAAGCTGCTCTCTAACGTATCAGAAAAATTTCAAGCCCTTTCGGTTACAGTCAGATAGACAACAGGAAAAGTATTCGTCGAACATGTTATGTGATCAGTCTGACACTCTTAGATATTTCTTTTTTTGTAATCAGAATCTATTTCGGGGTACGTTCCGACATTTGAACGTGCAGCTCCTTCACTGCATGGCTTACACATGCACAGGTAACTTCGTAGACACCGTTTGAATCGGCCATTATTGGTACTGTCTTTTCGGAATCACAGGTACGTGCGTTTCCGACTGAAACACAGTGCACTTGATGTTCAATACTAGTTTTACTCTTCGTCTTGTCAACAGTGCCACCTATTCGAACGCCTTTTGTGATATCGTTGTGATCGCCGGTCGAGCATCGATTGGCTTTAAATTTTTGTCAACTGAACATATTGGATAATCATTGAGAGTGACAATCTGCTTGAAATATTCAGCTCTTTGGGGATGCTTTTATTCAAACACATGCTGCGAACACTATGGCCTAATGTTCGCATAACCCCCACGTTTGGATATAAATAGTATTTTGAAACGCGATCGGTGCTCACTCATCGTTCTCGTTGAATGCTTCCACTAGGAAATTCACCTTCAAATCTGATAACCAGGTCATCTGGAAATGGTAAATAAATATTCTCTTCGATTTCAGTAATAAATATACTATTTGGTCGAAAGTTATGTATGCACTTCGATTCAACTCGATCCCGTGATTCACATATTACGAATGTATCATTCAGGTGTCTTTTGTACAGTTACACCAATCTAGTGATATTTCGTGATTTTCATGAGAATTCATTAGGATAGTAGTTAGCACAGAAGAAGAATGGATACTCGTGATTACATCATCCATAGAATTATCTAGCGAACTGAAATTGCACGTTAATGATGCACAGAGTAAACGAGTTAGTGTGGTATTCCATTACATAGTCGTAAATGATGTTTATCACTTTATCCAGGGGTGCAATGGTGAGCAAAGATAGCACATCGAAAGATTATCTTTTTTGCAACAGTTCGATTACGAATGTTTTCAACAAACTCAAAGGTGCCCTTTGACATATACCTGCGTAAACGGGTCCTGACGAACTCAATGATTTTTACTGACTATTCCGCCAGACTACGATAAAACAAATCTCTTTCCTCAACGTAGGTCACAGTGAAATTCTGCACTTGTGTATCGGCGGAAGATCGTTCATACGTGGTGTCTGTTTGTGTTCTTCATTGTGTCACTTCTGTGTATACCTGCTGACCAATCAAACTACCAGTTTTTTGATCACGTAGAACCCTCACTATATCTGTGTTGGTTGGATCCTCCCGTTATGATTCAAATGAAGGTTACGGCTGGCAAACAGAATAGGAGTCATCTTAGTCATGTGACCTGTTTTGCTTAAAATGACTATATCTGATACTTTATCTGGAGGCTGAATGTTCGTATTTAGATCTTCTTGTGGATCTTGTGTGAACTTTCGAGATAAAAAAAGTTATCTGATAGGTGTTTTCTGGTAATGATAATTCAATTCTGTAATTTTCTCTTTAAACTATCTCAACGCTTCTCTCGTCGCTGTTCTAAATGGTTCAGTTGTTTGTTTAACCTTGGCATCCATTGCAGTAGAAATGGTAGAAGGTAGTGAAATAAAATTTTCACATTTAACGATAAAGCAACGGTTTGTCTCCTACCCGAACGCATGACATAAGATTAAGTGCAAATTTATTTAACTCCAGAGTACAGCGCGAGATTGCTTCCTCTCTTTATACGTCCAACATCTACTGGTAGCGGAGGAAACGTCTTCTTGGGCATGCTAGTGACTTGGCTGCCAGTTGTGAAGGCCCAAAGAACGAAAGAATCAATATGCTTCACGATGTTATTATTAGACCGGTGTGTTGGTTGTATTCTTGCTACTTACGTATGGATTCACCAAGGTTCCCGAACGTAAATTCCACCCTTAACAGGATAAAGTCCATAATTAACGTACTCATTCGTTATTAACACACACACGCACACTTTCGGTCCATTTTAAGATGCTCTAGACTTGTGTGTGACATTTTTCAAAATCTAAATCAGTCGATTCACATCAGATGACTTCTTCCAAATGTACAATGTCACTTTCTGTTTAGTGTTTGACAGATTGATGTGCACCCAAGACTTTTAGCGTTTTGTTTAATGCCGAAATCCCTCAATGGCTGTGCTGTTGTCTTGTCATGTTTACCCGCCTTCTTGCCAAAATCCTGAAATTTGCACAATTTCCTACGAACTTTTTATCTACAGGCAATGGTAGCTTCTCAGTTCACACAGCTGAATTTGTATCTTCTAATCGCTGGCATACCCGCGATAAATTCTCTGTGGAATGCATGTTAATTTTTCCTGTACCACTTCACTGCGGTGCCTGTGCGTAAGTTCCCCAGGAGTCTAAACTACTGTTTATACGAACGTCTACAGTTAACGCGTAAATTTCTTCCCAGTTGTGGTTTCCTTAGGATGAACAGCTAGTTTCAAGTTGGGCATCACACGTTTGATTTCAGCCTTCGCAGTCAGACAGACTACTGTAGCGTCTTGTACAGCGTTTTGCGTTGCATAATTCTCGTTGTTTTTCGCACTTTTCACCTTCTTCAAATTCACATGTACAGTCGTTTAAATCATGTGAGTCGATTCATTGATCAATACCAAAAGATTTTGGTTTCCAAGGTCGCGAGCCCTGTGTTCTCTCTCTGCGTCCAGTGTAACGTGCGCTCAGATTTTTGGGAGAGTTGACGGCTAACGGAATCCACATTTATTTCAGCGCATCTCCAAACTTATCAGTCGTCGGAATCATCTTCATTGTGACCTCTGAAGTTACCTGGGAGCTATATAACGGATAGTATCTATTGGATACGTAATTCAGTGTGGTGGAACTCTAAACGACGCACCTTCACGAACTACTGTGAGTCAGTTATTTCCATTTTTGCTTTCATATTCGCACCAGTATTGTATATAACGTTTAGATCCACTACACTACCCAACCAGCTTCTTCTGAAAAGAAACATTTAAACTCGAGTTTCGCTCCTGTTAAAGCTAGTCAGTAGTGCATATCCTCACCATGGCCGGAATTAAAACTCCGACCACACTTTCATGAGGCAGTCGTGTAGATCACCTCTTCACTGATTTCATTATAGGCACGACCAACTTGTCAACTAGTTAGGTTGTCTGACTCGAAGTCTATTACTCTCAGCACTTTGCATACGACTGACATCAAGAGGTCCAGATGGCATACCAACGTAACGGCCATCAGTTTGAATAAACAGTCTGCCCATTGTTTCCTATGTAGGGGTGACCACCACCCTATAGACTGTGCACACTTCGTTGTCCAATCATTAAAACAACGTCGGACTATAGTCAGAATCAACAGATGTTTTATTTGTTTGAAGGACAATCACATGGTCAAGTCATGTAGAGTCCATGTTAAATGTCTAAGGACTGGTTGTAGTGAGCGTCACCATACTCTGATGCATGATGACTTGTCAACACGTGCGCCCAAGACAAATGAAGAGGCTACACAATTTGGTGCAACTTCTACTAGTCCAAAGGTTTTATTTTGGGCTTTGTACCTGTTCGATTAGTGAGCCGAACATTCTCCACTGAGACGTATACATTTGTGGACGATGGTTCCGATACCACTTTGGCAGACGAAAGAGTGGCTCGCAAGTTCGATTTGCAAAGTAATCCCTGTCGACTCTCGCTTCGAACTCTGTGTTGTACTCGTATGTTACCATGTCACCGAGTGGCATTTGGAATTCAATATCTGGACAAGACCAACGCCATTTCCGTAGAGTCATCATATACCGTCGGTTTCGCAGGTCGACAGACCATCCTCAATCGGGTAGCAGCAGTCGGCTCGCCTAGCAGAAATTGACTTCGCTGTTATCTTGGACAAAAACGTAGAGGTTCTTACTAGGTGGGTGTTAGAGCAGTCCTTGGGTGGAACCTCAGAGGTGCAATTCGTGCTACGCCTAGAATGCCAAAGTGTGTAAACCAAATGGGTGCTCGGTTGGTGTCTTTGGAAGGTAGGGTTCAAAGGATGTTTGAACCGGAATTCGTTGAGCAGGAAATCTCGGAGAGAAAAGCCCTTTTAATCGAGGATGGCAAAGCCTTAGTCAAGGCGGAAGCTTCTCTATCCTTTTCGGATGATCACTACGAAATAGGTTTGCCATTGCGGACAAGGATTAGCCAACTACCTGATAACCATGCAGTGTGTGATCGACGTCTGTACTCATTGAAACGAAGGTTACTCAGAGACACTATATTAAAATTGCAGCATGCAGTTGTTGTATCCAGCCACATCAGCAAAGGCTATATAAGAAAGGTTTCTCCCCAGGGTGTTAATTGTGGTGTGGTGGTATCTCCCACATCATCTAGTGCTTAACCCGAATAAACTGGATAAAGTGTGAATAGTGTTTGACTGCACTGTCGCGCATCACGGAGAGTCCCTTAACCACTTTCTGCTGCAAGGGTCTGTTTCGACCAATAGTCTTGTTGGAATGCTGTTCCATTTCGGTAAGCATGTGATGGTCATCACGTCATGGAACAAGGAGATGTTTTTTGCACGTTCGGTTTCCAAACAATGAGAAGTGTGCGTTAGGTTTCTTGTGGTGAATTTCACCTCCTTTAGATGAATCTCCTGTGGTGTTTGAGGCGAACGTTCATTCTGTTAGTGCTACTTCTTCACTGTTCTGTGTAAACTTTGCGCTTCACCGGGAAGTTGTTGACCATGGACAGGATTTTTCGGTATTAATAGTACTAGCTATAAAGGACATCTTCTATGTGGATGAGTGCTTGTTGTCGGTCGAAAGGATTGAGGAATCTATATCTGTTGTAGAAGAACTCCGCGCCCTGGTACGAAAGAATAGGTTTTGTCTTACAAAGTGGACATCTAATCGCGTCGAGGTTGTTGAACACATACCCCTGGAGAATAGACTGTACAAGACGGTTAATTTAGAACTAGAGGATACTGACCCTCAAAGAGTCTTGAATGTGACGCGGGAAGCGACAAATGATTGCTTCCGGTTTCAAGTGCACCTCACGGATGCGTCTTATACTAAGAGGGATACACCGAAATGTGTTAAGAGTAGTTGCTCCAATGCTACTTCCAGCTCACAAGCTACTACAAAACCTTTACGGTCGGTATCTTCATTGAGATGGCTTAACAGAGGAGAACGATCGTCTAATCTGGGATAATTGGATGACAAATATCCGAACTATTAAATCAATTAGGGTGCCTCGTTATGTTTCTCCCAACATATCTACTTCAATTGGAACAGAAGGTGGCGGCCTTCGCGGCAAGGCTGATGAGGCTCCTTGTGAACGAACTAGGAATGCGTATTGGCCGCGTAGTTGTGCAATATATTTGTGATATCTCGTCGCGCTTTGCAATATTCGTTACAAACCGAGTGAGGTTAATATGTCAGTACACTACTTTATCACAGTGGAAACATGTACCGTCTGAAATTACCCCGGTCGATGTAGCATCGTGAGGAGCTTCACATTCATCTTCACATGTGATGAACCATTGGATTCAGAGACCGGAGTTTCTAGCGCTTTTAAAGGGCAACTGACCGAAGTTATTATTTTCAACCTCACTGACCGACAAGGACTGAGAACTTAAGCGTGTTTTGACTGTGGATGCAGTGGATCTCGTTTTAGAATATCTACTACCGCGATATTCAATTTGGTTACAATTAGTGAAGGCAGTGGTGCGTGATTATTAAGTACTGTAGATGCAAATTACTTTTTTCTAAACCATGTGGGTAGCTAATGGCCCCAGTACCAATAAACAGAGTGACTGCTGATGGGTATCCATTCCGATAAACTGGAATGGACTACTTTGTTCCGTTCAAGGTCAAGTTAAGTAGAAGCAAACACAAACGTTACGACTGTGTGTTTGCCTGTTTTCAGACTCGTGCTATCCATTTGGAGGCTGCCCACTCACAGTCAACTGATTCGTTCATGATGGTACTTATTAAATTAGTGGGTAGGCGAAGTGTCCCGGATACCATATATAGTGACAACGGCACCATCTTTTTAAGAGCAGATTCAGAGCAGAAAAAGAGGCTGCAAGTTTTGCTGATGGCTTACTAATTCGTGAAATCGACAGGCACTTTAACCCACCTGAAGCCCGCCATGGAGGTGGGATATGGGAAAGAATGATAAGAACCATCCGACGGGTACTTAATTCCATCACTCACCAGCAGGTTATGAATGAGGAGGCGTTGCTTGGTTACATTGTAGAGGTGGTACGAATAAGTAACAATCATCCGCTTGTGTCTATCTGTGATGATCCTCAAAGTCCATAGGTACTGAGACCAAATGATCTGTTCTTGCTTCAGTCGGATTGGGGTTTTCTAAACGACGAAGTTACATTGTCAGAGCGTTATACTAAGTGTTGGAGACCATTCCAGCATTTCACTGACGTATTTTGGAAGCAGTGGCGACGTGAGCACCTGCCTGGATTGCAAGCTTACCACAAGTGGTTTACTGCCTCACGTGACTTACAGATAAGACACGTCGTCCTCCTTTTTGACACGTCAGTTCCTCAGGGTGTGTGGCCGGAAAGCCTAATAACCTACGCATTCTCTGAATCAGATAGCATGTAAGACAAGTATTCGTAAAAACACCACAAGGTGTTTTAAGGCGTGATATCAGGTCACTGTGTCTTCTGGAAGGGCATGACAGAAGTTAATCCTGGTATGTCAAGAGTTGCTTTAAAATCTCCAGTGCCATATTCTCCGATAGCCTTCGTGGGTTTGTATAGAATACTCAAATGGTTTTTAAGGCCCTGTGTTTGATTTGTTGAAGTTCGTCTGGTACGTTTGTCGTCTTATGTTTGGTATGATACATAGCGATGAATCCGCTGAAACATACTTGGTTTGTTTGTAGAAAGCCGATCCTAAATTTGCCTTTATTTGTCTTTGCTGTATACGGTAAACAATCATGGTGAATTTTATACCATATTGCATATAAGATGTTTGCTTTCTTCTTTTTCATAACTATCATTGATTATCCATTAAAACTTTCCTTCTTGGTATTGTTTGACATGCTCTCGCCTTCATCTGCACCGGAGTGTTTTATCCAGCTCATTTCTCGTTGACTGGTAGCTAGTTGCGGACTCGTGTTTGTTTACTCCATTGTGAACGTCTTTCTGCTGGACTATTTGTATATCCGGTTAATGCACATTTAAGATGATATAGCACCTTTGTTGTAATTTTAGTAAACAGTACCGTATAAATTTCAATTCTTTCAATCACATTTTCTGACGTTTTTTTGGACTTGGAAGATAGTTCCGTTAACCTGACAGTCTGAATAAGCGTTATTGGAATTGTCGGGTACGCGTTAATGAGTGACTTATCCCAAATCTCCAGGAGCGATTTAGCAAATATGTTATGATTACCTTTAGAAAACTACCTTAGTGAATGCGTCTTGCGAATGATGAACAGAATCATCAGACACAGTAACGTCTTCTCTAAGCTTCGTGTTACATCTTCTAGTAATTTAAACAACTCATATAGATATTTTTTTGCATCTTTAACAAATTTGTTCTCTTGTATGATGATTAATTTCACCTTATATTGATACACGCGGACATTCAACTCTCAAGTTAGAAATCTAATGCATGAACGCTTCACCAGTCCGAGCTCGTTTGAATTTTCACAAATGTGTTCACTTTTGTGGTTTTCTTTGGTTTTCTCACCGCCCTTTGATATTTCAGTTAACATTGACTGAATAAGTTAGCTATTTCTCTATTCTCAATAGCTTTATATGATTCAATATTTTAGGTATCATATTTGACCTTATTAAAGTTAATTCTTATCCGTGTACCTCTTTAAGCCGTTTAGAATTCAGCAATACATCATGTATTAAGCCATAACAATAAAGTGACCTTCGGTGATTAAAATTTTTCTTGGAAAACAATTGTTAAGCTTTGTGAAAATCATGCAGTACTCATAAAAAATATATAAACTAGGGATATAGAATACGGGAAACACAGGACGCATAACTCAACTCACAGTATAAAGTTTGAAATCTGGATCAAGAGGAAAGAGATTTATCCAAGGGTCTTGCAAATTCTATCACGTCTAACGTTTCGGATCCACAATTACTACAGTAACTTTAATGAGAATTTCGTTTAAGACGGTAATATTCGCAACGAAGAAGTTCGACTAGTTCTAGAAATCGCGTTTCAGTTGAAACTCCCAGTCTAAGTACTAAAGAAAAGACCTTTGACTGGTTACACTACGCAATTTTTAGTCATGAGACAAGAATCCGCTTTTATAGGTGTACATCACTACCAATGAAATCAGTCTTTCACTGGCTGATCTAAATGACACGTGCGAAGTCACAAAGTGTCAGTTGATTGGTCCAGTACAGAACAAAGAACCTGGCGAATGACAGGAGGGATAATAGTGAAGCTATTTGTCCAATCCTGATGTAGTACCTTAACGTGAGATTTGGATTCGTCCCTTGCTGGATCGTCTGTTATGTCGCGGTTTGGATAAGTGGTTAATTGAATAGGTGTCCACCACAGAGACTTAAATAATAATACAAATGTTGTGGTCAATGTCTGCGTTAGTGAATTCCACTGTTGGTTGTTTGAGACAACCCTATCATCGTAGGGGATTTGGTGGACGAGGCCTGGATATTTTCACGAATAGATCGTTTCGGACTTAACGCAGTTGTCAGGTTATTCAGTAGTAATACAAACCTTTCACTCGTTTCAAAAAGTCTTGCTCACATGAAAGTGGATTGGTTGAAATCTATTGCATTTACCGGCAGTTACACTGAATGTAATTTAGCAGTAAGTTTTTTCCAGAAAGCATCAGTGCATTTCCCGAAAGACATTAATTGTGGCTCAAGTAGATAGCACAAATGATGTACGGGTTCAACAGTGTTCCTTTTTTGGGACTACGGATAACAATAACCCTAAAATACTATACATATTTCCTGATGACCCAAAATGTACAGTAAATTTGCATAGCATATCAGACAAGTCCGCGCCAAATACCCATTCTTGATTGTTCATTTTTGAAAAGTCCTTTTTTTCTGTAGTTTCTGTTTTTCTCTTACAAATTCCAGCCAATGCGCAGGCGTAATTGGATCCCTGGTACCTGCGTCTAGTAGCTGAGTTATACTATGATGTCTCACGGATATGTGCAACAAATCAGCATATGGCTACAAACATAATTTCTCTTTGCTTATTTTATTCTAGCCTTTATTTTTGAAATACTTATAATAATTCTGCTGTTCCAAAATTACAGTTAAACGTTTATACAATACTATGGGTCCTTAGAACCTATGCATAATAGTCAATGGATAATGGTTTGGACTTGAGACGGTTGACCCACAATATTTTAAGTAAAACTCAAAATGTCACATGCACAACTTCCAATTTATTCGAGTTATCTTTAGCTCAGAATGTTACGGAAGAGTGATACTTCATTAATATTTACAGTTTATATGCACAAATATATGAATCCTACAAATTCTTGGACAATGACAATTAAATTCTTTTAGTTAGTTCAATTGAGGACCCTTTCATTTAGAGAGCGTAAAAGCGTTGCTCAGTTGAACGCGGTCATTACTGATTGATAATCAATTTATTGTTTTCTGAGAAAGCAATTAATATTTTGATTAACTCGTAACATTATTGTCATTTTACAGTTTTTATGTCGATTCGAATACGTATACACGAGATATCTAAAAAAGCTATTTTTGTAAACCTGTTACATTTTTGTCGTTGACTTCTTTTGAAACATTTTTCAACCGTACTTAATCAATGATAATAGCAAGATAAAACAAATGCGGTCTTTGTTCAGGCCGCATTTCTGGACGGCTTCTATCGTTTCCAACGAAACCAGTTATTTTCGACAGTTGGTTTGTCTTTCCTGAATGTGACTGGCCTTGTTTGCGGCCAAAATTGCTAAGTGTTTTTCTCCACTAATGCATCAGAAACAAAAGGATTTATAGTGCTACTGTTATCTCATGTCGCGAATCAGTAATATTCATCGAGAGCAATAAATTAGTGATTAATACTGATGTTTTACTGTCATACATCCACAAAGCAAAAAGTGACAAGTTTTCCGCTTATACGCTGCATAATTTTCATTGCCACATGACACAAGACCGTAAATAGGCGGGGTACGAAGGCAGTTGCAGCAACCGGATTCGAACTCGTGACCGTGTGATTGGTTATCACATGAGTAAATTTCCTCTTTTTTACCGACTGCTCGTAAGACCATGAGAGGAAGCCATTGGTTTAGAGAAAAAGATGGAAAATGGCTGAGATTTAATCAACAAAACCACTGGGTCGTTCAACATCAAGATGTTTTCACCCTACTAGCAGGCAGGTGGATTACGACAAGTTGTCAGTAGGCATCTGCAAAACGGTTCTCAACAACTCATTTAGTAAATGACCGTGATTTTGCAAACCACTCTGTCACACAAAAGTACCATTCATGACAGTAGATTCAACTCGTCACCATCTCCCTCAACATTTCCATCCACAATGAACCTTACTCGCCGTGTCCCCAGTCTGAAATGTCACCTTGATCTTCGACAGATTACTAGTCGGCAAGTTTCCCCAGTTTTCTATGGTATCACTAATTTTCACTATGTACTTTTAGCTGTTTGGGATCGGCAAACGGCATTCGGCGTGCTGGCGATTAGTTCGTGTTATTGGTTAACAGTTTAATCCTCATAAGTTACATCACCTCAATGACTGGGTGTTTGAAATCGTCCGTTTGCTTTTATCTAATATCTGACTCTCAGCTCCATTGTGCTTACTCGATATTTATGTCTGAATTCGGTTGTTGATTATCTGACAGTAATAGACCGAAGCAGAGATTCTTAACCTTCCCAAAAACACATAACGACATGCCGAGTAGCGTTTAGATACAGAGATCACGGTGGCCACAAAACGTTCGACTATTCAACGAACCTTTACGAAAAGACTGGGCGCTGTCAGTCCGTATGAGCCAAGGACATACCAGGAAGTCTAAGAAAACAAATGGGATTCCGAGAGTTTGAAGAACTCTTCTCCTGTTCAGTAGTACTGAGTAGATTCTGTCGATCTCCATGCATGTTTGAAATCTTGATCGCCTTCTGCAAACAGACTCAGATTCTTTCGCAATTTCCATATTAACGCCCAAAGTTAACATTGCCTGTCTAACGTTGGTTTGGAAGTAATTGTGTTCATTGTTTAGTGATAAAGAGCAGATAGCCCTCACTACTGGTTGTCTTATTTGGGAGGTCAGTTTAAACAGTCCGAGTGCAACATCTGTGTCATTCAACCCATAACTTTCCTTTCACGATTATGTCATTTATTTCCAGCCTGATATTTTCCAGGCACCAGTCCTGTATGTAGGTTGTTGCAAATGGGACAAAAAGTGAAATGGATCCTTTTGTTCAAGCCACATTAAAGTTATTGTGGTGCAAGTTGGAAAACAAAAGATGTAGACAGGTACATATCTCGCTATTATAAAAGAGTACTGATATGCATTAGAGAATTTGGCTGTCAAAACTTGAACCTCTCGCACAACTGATCACAGCTGTCGCATTCTCACAGAATGGAAAGTCTACGAGGATACCACACTTGCGACCGACCGTGAGTGTTGTTCTAACTGCACCAACCAAATCCACTACTACTTACCAGTAAAAAAAACTGTTGTTCGAAAAGTTTAACAACTTCCGTGGTTTCAAAATGTAGGAAATTCCTAGTCGCAGGGTCATCAGTTGAAGTTACCAGGACAGTTAATTTGTCGTCCAGCGAAACAATTGGACAATCTAAGCATTATTCAAATGAATGTTGTTGTGCATTTCCGTACGAAGATTCGCTTGTGACCGATGTGAGGTCAATGGCGCATTGATCAACATAGTTGCCTTGTGTATGTGTGGTCGGAATTAAAATCATTACGTTGGTAAGGATCTGCTCTACTGAGGAGCTCCAGCAAGAGCGTAACGTGATTATTGTACATCTTCTCGAAGAAGGCTGACTGAAGCTTCTATGGAAATCAGACAACAGCGACTAGTGATGAGTGATACTCAAAGTATACGGGAAGAATGTGAGGGTGGTCGGTAATTACGTTGATTCTGGATACGTTTCTTCTCTCCAGAAATCAGTTTTGGACACGTTCAGCATTCGAACTAGTAATGTGGCAAAAACGGATTTGGAAGTACACAGGAACTGTTAACATAACGAGCATATGTCAGAGACCGTAACGGGCACCCTCAATTTGCCTTATAAGCCGTGACTTAAGTTGGACCAACGCACCGATTCGTTACATTTCCCTAACTACACCTGAATTAACATGTGTACTAGTTTTCAGTCGGTCAATCATAAAATAACTTGACTTTCAATGTAACGTGCGGTCGAAACCAGCAAACGCGCACAGGTTAAATTTGAATTGTGTAACGGAGCATGCTGCTATGTTGTCGGCGCCGTTTTAGTTTTATTTGTGTAAATCGTGTGTGTGGCTTACTGGACCTTTGGCTCATGCCTGTTTTTTGTTGTTCCTTTTTCCTGAACTGTTGTTGGAGCCCCTACTTCGGAAGAACGCTGTATTCCGGTGCCTCTACGTTGCTCCAAAGTTGGTCCGTAAGTGTGACGGATAATCAGAGTAAAAACGGTCGGCTTGCATGTTACAGTCCAACCAGTTCACTGTGAATAAAAAAGCTTCAATGCCAAAAGCAAAAGGTATCCGTAATAATGGAAGGTTGTTTAAAATTCCTGTCTTCGTTGTCTTAGCCATCTGAGCAATAGGGCACAAGCAAATGATTGTTCTGAGGTTTCTTCCATAATATGGACTCATCAGCTGGGTAAGATTACGGATCGAAGGTGAACCGGTCTACGTATGTACTTTCAGTTATCTTTCTTTTGTGTTCTCGAAACAGGTGAGTTAACGTCGGCCTCGGTCCATCGTTTTTGATAATTTGGAGGCTGACCGGTAGAAAACTAGTGTTCTGCTGAAGATCTTGGCATACACACTATATTACGTAAATCATAAACGACTCAATCAATCAATATTTTATGTCACTGTCGTTTTAGCCCCAGAGAATAAAATCTTTTGTTTTATGACTAAATGAACCAAACATTTTGTCGATGGTTGCACAATATTTTGGCTACTGACATAGTTTTCTCTCACTATACGGAAATAAATAAGCATCATTCTTGTGGTTCGCTATTAAATCAAGTTCACCCTACTACCTCGTGAATAAGGTCATCTCACTGACGAACAAACAGCAAGACGAGGTGTGCAACCAACTTTCAAAAATCAAATGGATAGAAGGTCACAAATGCCCTTAGGAGTGCAGCGAGAACCGAGTCAAAAGTACACGCATATGAATCTTGTTTGGGTCATTAAACAAAAAATCATATATTAATAAGTTTTCAAAGGTTGAACATAAGAAACATATTCCAACCATACACCCGGTTATCTCGTTTTGTCTTACGGATTCCCTTTCTCAACATTTCGTCACTCCCTAAAGTTTTAGAACACTGTAAGAGGTTCCACTACTGAATGCGTACAACAGTTTTTAAACCAGTTATGGTAGTAAGATGCTGTGAGAGAGAATATTACATGTGTTCATGAAATGAATGAGAAAGAATTTATTTATTTATCTTTTTTTTTAAATTTCCAGTGATAAACCGGTGCACACCCTTTAATTTTCAGAGGTACATGCAACAGGCTGCTATGTAAATGTTGGCAATCTTCACATAAAGGTGGGAACAGAACCAAATCAAAACACCTGTTGTCAGAAACTTCTGAAATTTTTCAAAAGTTCTCACCCCCTTTACAATAACATCGTGACGTACCAGAATGGTTGAACACCACCGCGTAAACTGACCACTTTCGTTCGCCAAAGGTAACTTGGTTAAGGGCTGATTACATAATTGTTTTCTAACAGTTGATGCCCATAAACAGTGTTCCTTTTCCTAACTAATCTAGGTCCTGAACTTGTGCAGTTATCCTTCCCAAGGAAAAAGTCAGATGCTCCCATCAACTGCTAACATAACTGACTTTTAAATAAATAGACTTTAAAATGTGTGCTTTTTAATAATTGGCATAATAAACTAGTTGAGTTTATTGGTACATCTGGTGTGAACGCTTGGACAGCTTTACAAACTGTTGGATGTGGCTCGTCTGACACAAATAATCTTCTTAGACGGCGTTCGCTGTGGTAAACCGGACCTCCAGAACAGTCGTTTGCAGACCACAACACACTATAGGTTCCAGTCCACCAATAAGAACAAAACAACTACAACCATTCGTAAGTGTTCAGATTACCTAGATGTTATTGATCCATCAACCGCTAATAGGCAAAACACTCCGAAGCCGAAAGGGCTGGGAAACTTAGTGTGATTAGTGTAGCACTGCTTCATATTGTCTAATCAATTGCTTTACTTACTACCATCTAAAAAGTCTTTGTAGTAAATGTAATCACACTGGACTGGAGCGAGTTCCCCATTGAAGGACATTCAACCAGACAAACTTCACATACAGACAGCTACAAGCGGAACTGTGGTTAATCGACACAGCCAATCGAAACGTTGGTTAACTGTCGAGTCCCAACTGGTTGTAAGAGTTAGTGATCAAAACACTTTCTCTAAAACTGTGTCGGGTTATTTGGATCGGGGTTGCGGAAAGTAATAACGAACTGGTTGACCAAAACTTAGCTTGCTTGTTACTCACTAACAGTCGTTGGTATAAACAGTGTTGCCTCTCATTAAAAATGACATTGTTGTTCTTTTGCAACTAGGCTGCTTGCTGTCGCACAAATCCACCGACACGGTAACTAATTGTCTTGCATTTCAAAATCACGCAACCATTTCCACAGCTCTCAACCATCTGCCTCTACTGCATTGGGGCCGGCATTTGCATTTGAGCTAGTTCAATGCTCGTCGTTAGTTCAACCAGCCCGATTGCAGTTGTCACCCGGACTATCTGTCCTTCCGTTGGGTACGTATCTCCAGATATCACTACTCGAAGATCAATAGATTTGCCGGCTTTGAGGCGGTTGTTTGGAAAATCTGAACAGAGGACTCTGGTTATCACCCAGAAATGTAGCGGTCGTGCACAAACAATCGGAACTTTCTTCAGCGGCAGAAGTTGCAAAGGTGGCTGTCAGTGGAAATCAAATAGTTGGACAACGAAGGACCACGACATAGAGCAATTAGGAGGAATAAACAAAGCTTTCGCTTGCGAAGAAATATTCCCTTCAGAATGAAAGACAAAACTTGGCACAAAATTTTCACTACTTTTTCTGTTTTCTAGAGCGCCTGAAAACCTTTTAACCCATAAGTGTACGACAGGTGAGGTGAAAGAAATCGAACGGACTTATGTCACGTGATCTGTGTTGTTTTTCATAAAGGTCATCCGCGCCTATCCGTTTTCGAGTAAACAAATCTTGATATTTTCACGAATGGCAAGTGCATGAAGCATAGGGACACCACTCACTTGAAATCATATGTAAGAAGGGTCTGAGTGACAGACATTATTCAAAAATATAGATAGTATGTTCCGTAAATATGTCAAATAAATACGTGAAAAATATATTAATATTAGGAACCTATGACGAGTTGAGTCCTCAATAAATGGACAGGTTAAGGTTCTCGAGGAACATTTCTGCTAAAAAGTATGATTTCACACTATTGCAACCTAGACTTCTATCCGAAGCCATACATTTGGAACTCAAGTTTACCCGTATTCAGTTAGTTGACTTTCGATTTTCGATAGCCCAGTAATGCAGATTTGAATCAGATCAATTTAATTAGGATATATCTTCATATGTTATTGTGAGGCAGAATTGATTCTCTTTCAATCTTTCGGATCTTCTAATGACCACATCATCTGTTGTGAAACTTGTTCTCGCTCGGCCGAAACACCGCCACCGAGAAAATTCGGTAAAGTTATACCAAAAGATGAGCTGTTTGATTTGCACATACATTAATTTAACATCGGAGAGTGTCCAGTTTGAAACACACTATCTGAATCCCTAGTATCAGCGATATCAGTTGACGTTTTTTCAAACGCAGGCAACATGCACACAGTCGTCGTTAAACCAAATTTTCCTAATTACGACTATGCAGTAAAATGTCGACATGGGACTACTGACGGGCCCTAAAGTGAACGAAACTCGATTATTGTGCTTTTTGAAATGAGTCTTCTGAAATTTCCATCGAAATGCCAAACATGTTATACCTAAGGCTTAACATATAATGTGTTGGGTGCCGACTGGTATTACAGTAAATGACTTCAGGTGCATCTGTCCGATCAAGTTATTACAGACACCATGGTTGAAACACTGTATTGTTGCACTTTCCCTAACTGTTACGCTTCCTTTCGCCTATAGGCCGAAATCGATCAGCCGAATTTTGTGACTGGTTTGCAAACGGGCATTCATCCACTACAGTCCCAGAAGGAGTTCATAAAGGGTTTTACAAACAGCTGGTCCCAGTGGTCACCATCAAAGTGGGATCAACGGTTCGCAAAACCCTTCTCAACCCATTCTAAGGCCGTGGTTGGCGACTGCTTGGTCGCAAGCCAATCACAAAATTCGGCTGATCGCTTTCAGCTTATAAGCGAAAGGAACAGCAACAGCTGATGAAAGTAACTCACCTAATTTCTTGTAACCCTTGGTGACCGTTACCCGTCGTCTAGTGTGTAGGTGTTCGGACCGCAATCTGCCAACTGTTCATGGGTCGTGTGTTCGATGGTGCTGATGAGACTCAAGTTGGTCGGAACAGCTGTCTACCACTTCAGTGGTTGTCAGTGGGGTCAACTGTTTGCGCTGTATTGTCTAACAAAATGTGTCCACGAAAATAATTAATGCCAGAGCTCACTGATTCGTTAGCTGTAAAGTTAGTCGTTTTGGGGAGACCTTATATACTCCACACGTTAACTGTTTTCAACACTGCACCAGCCAACGGAATGACGGACTGCTTGGATCCTCTCACCGCAAAAGGCGCCGAACTGCTTTACCCGAAGACATTTTATGTACAGCAGAAAGTCGAAGTGGTATCTGCTGGTCCTGATATTACAAACCTTGATAAAAATGTGTAAAAGTGCGTGCATGTGAATGAAATAAGAATTTGTTCTTGAAAAAGTCTGTGCCCATTAATTTTTCTAGTAATTTTCTCCTCCGATTTCTGATAGCTGGTTTTGAAGCTCCATCACATTTAACAGTAATCCTGGTGCTGGTTCGGAACCGTTCACAGAGGTGACAAGATCTCATGAACTTCATGCAGGATGCTCTGTTTTCAGCACTAAATTCATCATCACCCTGGTGACGCCCAATTTGTTTTTCTAGCTATCCAATATTTATTCTATATGAGTAACATCTTCAATGTATCCTGTGATACACACCAGTCATCGTTTACGTTGAAAATTTCTATTGCTTGATTCGTGAGTAATGTTTGTGGCGATTCGTTTCAACTAATTTTAGAAAACTGGTCAATTCTTCAAGTGGCTTGTTGACAAACTCACAGATAGAATTTTTGTTAGAATTTCTAAACGCTCATCGTCACTGATTGATTAGCTTTCGATCGCCTTGAACTGTGGTCAACAGCTAGTTGTCGATGGTTTTGTCGATGTGTTCGTGTTCCATTTTAGGGTATTAAGAACTTTTGTTTGGCTGACTTCGATATTTTGGACAAATTGTCTTGAGGATTTTCACATTTTATTGAATGTCGCTGCGTAAACCATTTGTATTGAAAGTCGGTAATATGTGCGTTCCCATACTGAATGCACCTCGTCACCAAAAATGCTAGTCAGATTGGCTGTCTTCACCCGAAATGGAGTTTCGTTAAGCATATCTTACTAGGTTCGTGATCATTTGTTTCTCTGGCCCGTCAAACGACATTGGTTCAGTAGAGCTCATGAACCCCGAAGAAGTTATACTCACAAAGTTAGAGTATCGACTGGGCCCATCCTAGAATTTTGTTCAGTTTTCTGAGTTCAAGCGGGCTGCATACCAGACTATCATGCGTTCTGCATGGCCGTTTACTCACAACGGTTTAGTGTTGTGCGGTTTACAATAACACATTAACGCATGAGTGAAGTTAATTTTGTGTGCATGTGTGCGTGTGTGCAGACATACTTGATCCAAAACCGAAGGTGGTGTACGTGTATCATCCGCAGGCAGTGCTGATCACCGTCTCAATGGTCGAAACTGTTTTAGTTGGTTGTTGCACATACCGACAAAGTGAGACTTATTGAGAAGGAGGGGACTGAAAAGTGTGACATCGACACTGATAGTAGTTTGTCTTTCAGACGGCAGTAAACGAATAAAAATCCCTAACAGGCAAATCGGAGTGGTCCTTGCTTAAGTGGGGCGACCCTTCACTTAGAAACCTCACCGACCACCACCAAACCACAGAAAAACGCTTGTTGGACCCATGCTTGAGAGGACTTCATGTACAAAAGTAACTGCAACTTATCCGGTTACAAACAAATACATAAGGTCGCGACAGAGAGACGGTGGAACTGCTGAAATAACTGTTCAACGACTGCAAACAAATAATGACTCCAGGCTCATAAGTCCACTTACAGAAACGGATTGGCCTCAAAGAGAAGTGATACCTGTTACCATAAAGCCCAGTTTCAAAATGGATACGTATGAGATGACTAACGGCAGGAGATTTAGTGCCCTTCAGCTCTACATTACTCAATTTGCTGCAAAGTGCTATCGGTATTCGCACTGGTCAACTAGCAACGAGTCTCAGGAATAGCCACATTTAAATCTTATACGGAAACTGGTTGCGTTCATGGAGGGCTGATGTTGTACAGGTGTATTTTACCTTGTATTCATTTGGCAATCACTTGACAGTAGTGCGGTAAAACTTCAAGTGCTGTAACATAGAACATACTCTTGGCGCGTTCAACCATATATTCTGTTGGTCAGAATTGTCAATTGTCATAGACAATCAGTTTTCACTGGTTGTTGTGGCTTTGCTGTTAACAGTGCAAGCTGGAAATCACTCACAACTTGCCGAAGCCGTCAAATTCCCACTGAAGTTCTAGTAAGTCCTTTTTTAAAAAAGCACAATAACCGAGTTTTGCTCTTGTTAGAGCTCTTCAATGGAGCAGATCCTCGCCACGGTAACGATTTTAACTCCGACCACGCATACACGAAGCAATTATGTTGATCACTGTGTCATTGACCTCACATCGGTCACAACCGAATCTTCGTACGGAAATGCATGGCAACAATCATTTGAATAATGCTTAGATTGTCCAGTTGTTTCGCGGGACGACACAGTAACTGTTCTGCTAACTACAATCGATCACTCCATGACTGGAACTTCTTTTCAAGTTCTTCTCTTATCTTGCACACATCTAGCTATTTGATCCCACTACGCGTGAAGTAGCATTCTAGGTGTTGTGAAGCACTCGATTACTTTATTTGAAAAAAGAGTAGTGAAGATATCGGTTGTCAGCGTTTCGCCACCAGACTAATTACAACGCGAATGTATATGACATAGTTATTTGGGTGAGTTTAGGCAAATCAGTGATTTGGAGTTGGTGGTAAATTTCACGTTGAACATCACCCACAATTGATCACAGCTGTCGAATTCAGACAGACTTTCCAGTAAGCCCATTTCCAAAAGAAGCACTATACTCGAGTTTTGCCCTCATTAGAGCTCGTCAGTAGTGTATATCCTTGCCACGGCCGGGACTAGAACTCCAATCACGCTTTTATGAGACAACCGTGTTGACCATTGCGCCATTGACTTAACATTTGTTTGCTATGCACCATATATTTACGACCATCCAATCACAAGTGTAATGTCAAAGAATGGGATACACGGATATGTTGAAGATAGAAGTGGCGCAGCTGAAACCTAATTGGACATTCCACTGACATAACTTGTCCATACAGTCTAGTAAAGTTAACTTGTTACTGACGAGCATTTCAGGTTGAACATCACTCAAGTTTGATCACAGTCTTCACAGTCAGACAGACTACCTAAAGAACCTCTTCCGAAAAGAAGCATTAAACTCGAGTTTCGCTCTTGTTAAAGCTGGTCAATAGTGCATATCGTCACCATGGCCGGGATTAAGAATCCGAGCACACTTTCATGAGACAACCGTGTTTACCACCCCTTCATTGACCTCATATTAGGTACGACCAACTTGTCCCAACAGAACGTTCAACCACTTTCGCCTGTGAGTGCTGATCAGGTTGCACGATCGTCTGGATAGGAGACAGTTACTGCCTGTTAACTCCGATTGATAAAACCGCGATCAGCACTTCCCAGACAGGTCGAAATCTCCGATTACCTGCTAGGCGATTCATTAGATTACTGATGAATAGTCAGGAGCCTGGTTAATTTCAAGCTGATCACCACTCACATTTGATCGCATCCTCCGCACTCAGATAGACTTACCGACCAACCTCTTTTAGAAAGAAGCATTAGACACGATTCTCGCTCTTGTTTTAGTTAATCAGTAGTGGTTTAATGGCGTCGAAAATCTTAGTGACTTACAAATAAGCAGTATGGGGCTTGTGTGATATAAGCTGAAAATCATCAACAATTGGTCATAGCTTTGGCAGTCACGTACGCTTTTCAACTGGCTCCTTTTGAAAAGAACCACCTGGTGAACCGTTACGCACAAACCGCTGACCACTGATCACTGGAGCCAAAGCAATTGATGACTTTGTATCATGAGTCATTTACTAGTTCTGTGTTAAGTCCATCTAAGTGAGGAATTCAGTCGTTAATTACTTTACAGTGGTCTAGCTCAGTCAGCGAACTTATCTTAATATTCACAGTCGTAAGTGATGTCAGCAAGCGAGAAAAAGTGGCGATTTAAAATGGTCAGTTGATAAATGCTTCAGTTGAAAACGTTCACCTTCCCTGTAGACTGTACGGTTAAAAACCGATACATTTTTTGCAGATTGTTTTACCTTTCTTAGACAACACACTAGCCACAGAAGGAGGATGTCTAAAACGTTGCATGGATCGAAACTGATGGGGACAATTGATCCGTCTTACTGAAAAAATAAACCCGAGATTATACGGTCTGTCCGGAGTGTACAAAGCAAGTTTGCTTATGAGACCAATTTTAGATATGTGCAACTTGCCTTATCACGCTCTGGCCAAATGGCTTGCCGGTCTGCTCGAACCATTCAGGCTGGAACTAGCGAAACACGGTCTCCGGGACACTTCATTTTATTGACGCAGTCCAAGACCTGAACCTAAACAACCAGGGAATGTTCTCATTCGGTGTCGTTTCATTATTTGCAAACGTGCCTGTACAAGAGAAAACTGGCAATTTTTTGCGACTATATCGAACGTAACAAGAGACACGTGGGCATCCCAAAAAGTGAACTGAGAAATCTCTTGCTGCCTTGTACTAGTAACGTTCGGTTTCTGCTCAGTAATGCCGTCCACCTACAGAGAAATAAATTGGCAATGGGCTCGCCTCTAGGTCCACTGTTAGCTGACATTTTCATGAGCAAACTGGAGACTAATCAATTATGTGCCATCACTAAACGAGTTACATTTTTAAAACGTTATGTTGATGATATTTTTTGCGTCGTCAATGAGGATTCTGACATGGTCAGAGTTATGGCAGCTTTTAAATTAGCCCATAACGGTAGTAAATTTCTCAAGGAGTCAGACAACAATGGCCAAAGAAGTTTTTTGGATGTTGACGTAGCAACAAGAGCAGACGTTCCGATCCAACAAAATGTGCATTTACGTTGACAGTTTCGTTATGCAAAACCAAAAGCGAAACCTCATGCGATATCTGACAAGTAGGTCTTTTAAGATCTGCATTGCTGACACTTTACAAGCTGAGCTAGACTTACTACAAGAAGTGTTCATGCAGAATGGCTACCCGATGCATTTCGTTCAGTAGGCGATACAGACGGTAGAGTTGAAAATTAAGCCGTCCTCTGTGAACAGAAAACTTGCGTTTATTAATCTTGTTTTCAAGGGAAATCACGTGGCTGAAGTTATCTGAAGAAAGTTCAGAAAATCAGTCGAAACTCAATTGTGCATGAGCCTCCGTTCAACACTCGAAAATAAACTTAAATGTTCTACAACCACCTATTTACGTGCTCATGTGAAGCATCGTACATTGTTCGTACTACAAGGCGATTATCTGACAGAGTGCGTGAACATCATTGTGTGTGGTAGAACAATGGTGCGATTAAAACGGTTTCAAGTGCGGTTGTTGCTAATTCGATAGACTCTAATCATTCTGTTAGTAAGGAAGATGCTTTCCAAATGGTCTACCGAGTGCCAAGGAATCGATCAAAAATGAAGAGATTCCGAATGTTAGCTGTTGCCGAAACAAATAGTATTCGACTGCTGATGAGTAGTAAGGGATTTCGGTTTTCATATAGATTTAACATCACTCCCAATTACTCGCAACTTTCACATTCCCATAAAAATTCCAGTCGATCCCTTTCAGAAAGAAGCACTAGACTCAAGTTTCGCTTTTGTTAGAGCCCGCTTGTAGTGTATATCCTTGTCACGACCGGGACCAGAACTCCGGCAACGCTTTGCTTTCATGATACAACCGTGTTGACCACTGCGTCCTTAACCTCACATTAGGCACGACCGAATTATCATATGTGAACTCTCAACCACATTCGTTTGTTAGTAATGATCAGGTCACCCGATCTTCTCGAGAGGAGACACATTAACTGTCTTGTTAACTCCAATCGATGACCCATCAACTAGGACTTCTTTCCAAGTTGAAATCACAGAAATCGTTGACTTATCGAGCGGTATTTTGATTACTGATGAGTGGTGGAGAATTTTGATGTTCATACAGATCACGAACGAAAGTGGTTGCGCGTTCACATATGATAATTTGGTCGTGCCTAATGTGAGGTTAGTGGCGCAGTGGTCAACACGGTTACCTCATGAAAGCAAAGTGTAACCAGAGTTCTAGTCCCGGCCGTGGAGAGGATATGCATTACTGACAAGCTCTAATGAGAGCGAAACCCGAGTCTAGTGCTTCTTTTCGAAAGAGGCTGGCTGGAAAATCTATCTGAATGCGAAAGCTCCGATCAATTGTGAGTGACGTTCAATTTGTATTAACTACCAAAACTGCCTACTGCTCATCGGTTTCTTGATAAGTTAGGTCATGTGGATGTCTTGCCATAAAAACTTGCATCAGTGAATGGTCTGCAGCCCCGAACCTTTGATCGGTAAATTGACTTTCGTTTAGTCACCCAAAAGTCTTTCACTGACGGGCAAATATTTACTTACAGACCACAGCATTAGTGAGCTGTGACCACACACTCAACGCTTAATTGAAATCCTGGATTCACGTATGGTAGCAATTTTTCATTTTTATTTCCGGTGCATTAAATATCTTGAAAGACGTAAGTTTGGACGTCATAGCCTAGAAAACCTGCGTTCCTGGTTGTAAAATTATAATGCATTTTTAACGATCATTTACTGCTGTTGCAATTTGCTACCGCCCACCATAAATGGACAGTACCCTAAGATTGATGTACGACCTGTACTATATGGCGGGTCAGTTATTCATGTCAAAAAGAGCGTTACCCAACCAAGCAGTTTATGGGTGATTATGGCCAATGAGTGCTTACGGGTGAAATCATCAAGTTAGTAAATAAAGTGAAGAGCTATCAAAACCAACGGACAAATGAGCGTTATTGCATCAACATGAATTGTGCTCACCGTGCGGTCATAATCACACGAATATGTGCAAGTGACATATTGCATAGTATGTTTATTACATGAGACACAATTGTAATAGGTGTGACTAGTATTTTGAGTATGCTAAAAATCTAATGAGTAGACATGTGCGATGCCTAACAGAAGTACAATTCTTCCACGTTTAACAAGTTCACATCAATGTAAGACTTTCTTCAATCACAATTTTTTGCCCTGAGTAGGGTTCATCGACGGGAGCAAGCTTCGGTGAGGGCAACCCATCATCTTCGTTGGGAGTACGGATCTAATCCATCCAAAATGTTTTCTGTGGCATTAAAATGTGGTGATCTGAAACCTTTGATGCTAAGAAAAGACAATATCCAACACCTTATCCTTGTTCGAAAGAAATTTGTAATATTTATAATTTGGCGTTTTGAGTTACCTACACAAAACTTGTTAGTTCTATTTGACACTCGATGTGTTAGACTCATTGATGGATCACCTAAACACAATTGATGTGATGCCATCTTGCCGAGTCAACTGATCCAGAGTCAGACGATAATGGTGACAAATTCAACATGCCTGAACAGCGTGCTGTGATCCATCATGGCAGGGCACAGTATTACACAGATTACAGGTCTGTTGTTGTGAAGTGGTAGCATGTGACGACAGAATACTGAAGTCAGAATGATGGGCGTGTGTGTGCAGATGGCTGTTGGACTGTATTCACAACCAACTCGGTGAATTCGAGTAGTTTTACATGCCAATATGATAAGAGACGCTCAAGTTCTTCATCCCAGCAACCGATGATATCTCCTCTCTCGCATGTGATTCCGAACGAAAGTACTGCAAGATATGTAGCAGAGATCATCGTGGCTGAAACCTCAACCTCGAACCAACCACCAAAACGTAAACCTATCAGTCAATAACTCATTGACATGATCGCAGACCCACCTCTGGATGCAACCCGAATTTGCCAGTCACCTAGAAGATGGACAGTCGCCCATTGCTTCCACGGTATCATTGGTTGATACCACTAAAGTCCGATCAAGTGCCCAACGTCTGCAAACGAACTATGCGCCAATGAAAATGACCACATCGAGTGATCCATATTTGTGAATGATCAATATACTTAGTACAAGTTCGACAGCCAAGGAAATAGACTTTGTGCAAAGTTTTCGAATGTCCACACAGTAGCTAAGCAAACTGAGATGAAATTGGAAACAATTCATTTAAAAAAACCATAACACAAATATAAACAACAACGCATGTTGTTATCATAAGACAACGTAAAAGGTTTCGAGATAGTAAGAGTTGCTTGACAAATTGCCTTAAGTATGTAGGAAACCAGACTGTTACCAAGCGAGTTAAACAAAATACAAAGAGAACAATCAATTTTATGTAAAACTAACAGCATTAGAGACAAACAGTGAACCAAAATAGTTCAGAGTAGATTGTTTGCTACATAAAGTACGGTAATTATTGGGTTACCTGTGCTATAAAATTGGTCAAGACGATCGATGGTTGTATATCAGCACGAAACTAGACGAAAGCTAAGTTTCCGTTTTATGCGGAATGACACATACTGCCGTACTGGAGTGATGAAGCACATAATCACTGACACTTCCCATAATCGTACGACGTAAAGCACTCAAACCACGAGTACCGACGATCAAAAGTCGAACATGGTATTTCTCAGCCATAGCGACGATCGCTGCTCCTATTTGGTCCACAGCTTCGTAGAGGAACTGATAATTTAAATTCTTCGCGTGACAATCTCTACAGTAGTCCGATTCCAGCTGTTTCACACGTTTTAAGTTGTCCTGAAGAATTTTAGACCATTCGTCAGTTGGTACGGTTCCAAGGTTGTTTATGGACATAGAGGGTAATGATACAGGTTCAATAGCGTGGTAGATTGTAACTAAATCGTCGGGACGAACTAACCACTTTAGATAGTGGTCAAATGCATTCTTTGAATGTTCCGAACCGTCTACGGCAATCAGTACGGATCTGGCACCAGATGTCGTAGGTCGCAAAAATCCACTGTAGTCAACTTCCTCCATGTTCGTTGCAAACCAGTGTTCGGTTGACAAAAAGTATTTTCTGTTACTACTTTTGACGTACACAAATAATGGTATATCCTTTCCGGCTTTGGTTTGCAATTTTTGAAGGTCATTTTTAGCGTTATCTTACTGGGAAGAAGTCACCAATCACATTTGGAACTACGTTTTGTTTACTGTTCCCTAAAACTCACTAACCAATGAAAGCTCAGACCTTACGTAGTGAAATGTATTAGACAGAAACTACCAAACACATATCTAGGTCAAATGGGACTAGTTAAATAAGTGTGGAATTTCTGTAGAAATAATCTCCAAAACATGTCACAATCTCAAGTTTCACGCAAACAATCTGGTCTTGAACTTAAACGGTTATCTATACGGAACATAATTTTACGGGCTGGAAATAAGTGTCAGAAATTATATGACTTTTTGTTATCATAAGAACCATTTACCATCAATTTGTAAACACGAGGAGAGTTTAAATGATAGAACAGAGTTAATCGATGATGGGCATTTTGGTCGTGATGATAAGAGTGAATGAATTTGAATGACAACGATCACATAATGCCAAAATAAGTCTAATTACTGAAAGAATCGTTAAGGTGAGTGAAGTTAACGAACAGCAACCGCGTCTCCTCTCGAGATGATCGGGCAACCTGAACATTACTCACAAGCGAAAGTGGTTGAGCGTTCACATATGATAATTCGGTCGTGCCTAATGTGAGGTCAAAGGCGCAGTGGTCAACATGGTTGCTTCAAGAAAGCGTGGCCGGCCGTGGAGAGGATATGCATTACTGACGAGCTATACTGAGGGCGACACTCGATTCTAGTGCGTTTTTGCGAAAGGGGTCGAATACAGGGTTTATGGAATGCGGCAGCTGCGATCACTTATGGACGATGTTCAATTTATGTGTATTCATACTAGACAGTCGATCAAGAGACAACGAGGAGGTCAGGCTCATGTAGATCATATAAGTTCTATCCGTTTTTTATTGCTGTTCACATCGACCAAAAACCACGGCCGCTTGACAAATCACCTGTTCTCTTTTTCAGAAATCTGAATCATTTTGGCTTTCTGCCTTTCCTTTCCTTCCACTTTGTTTAATGCTTTGTATGATGAATGTTTCGTTTGTTTTTCAATCTTATTTTGAATTTTGTTTTTCCTCCCAACCTTTTCTAGCGTTCAATGTTGTGTACTCCTAAAGTGGCTTGCTTCTTGCATTATATTTTTCATATTTTCTTTCCACTTTAGGTCTAAACCCTTGTAGTGTGTCTCTGTTCATTTTCTGACAGTTATGTTTTCCAGTTTCTTGCTGGCTAATCAATTAACTAACCACTACTGTCGGGCTGTATACAAGGGTCTCATTCCTACGCTTCCTGATATTATTCCTTTGGGTTTACACTGGATAGGTGTTGTATCACTGAAACTACAGACGGTGCAGCGCAAGCCGCTAGTGGTGTTTACTGTGCGCAGAAGTCCTTTGGTTTCGGTCACGGTGACAGTATAATCCGAAATGAATGTCACTGGCCAAGGCGATAAAATGAAAAGACCGGATGCTTAGTTTTCAGAGTTTCAGATAGAAGATTGAGTAACAAAATGATTGATGTGCAAAAGTTGGTGCGTTAGTTTATAATGTTTTGGAATCTTGGAGAATGTTCAGAAAAAAATCCATGAAAAATATTACTGACATAAGTAGGCTTGGTGGCGATGAACCATATCAGCAATGTCATACCTGTCATAACTGTTATTACATTTTGACAAGTACTTCATGCGGTTACTGAAAATCTCGTGGTAGTTGACGTTACTGCATTTTAATTGTCGCGATAACCACTAGAATGCGTTTCTCTTGAAAGATGCTCTTATGTCTCTCATGACTCGGTTAACTAGTAGGGCCCATCATGCACTGGGTAGCTCAGTAATACCATAGAGTTTGACGATGCCATTAAGTTTATAGTACCTGTCTCAAAATGATAGACCTCAACTGAAGTTTGCTACCCCCAAAAAAAACATGTTCACACTGTCTTTGTTCAACCACAAGCAGAACCAGCTTCAAGATGACCTCTCCGTCCGTCTTGTCAGACATACTGTTTTCATTTTGATAGCACGCAGTTAAGCAGTCAGCAACGCTTTTCTCGTGTCTGGGGAAACAAGCGGTTTCCATTCTGATCTCCTCTCCATCCAGATGTTTCATCTATCGCGTCCCCTCATTTACGTGCAGGTTCCCCATTGTGGCTTCCACTCTTAAAGGAGACCTATTCCTCTGAGGAACTGTACATTGTGAAGGGAAGCACTCCTCCAACCTTTTTCCCACTGTACGCGATTAGTTGCAACGTGGTATACCAGAAGAAAAAAGCGTTATTTCCTATATCTAACCATTATCTCTCGTCAGTTGCATCACATAGTCATCAGATGAATGTTGCGTAACAGATGACGCCAGCACGTAGCTGACTAAACTAACCTGGAGATCGGCAGCTCACGATGGTAAACCGATGGTCTTTTTCACTAAAAGGACTGTCATCTTGCTTGTTAATTGATGACTATTTTTGCCGCCTGCTTTTGAAACCTATGACGCTCTCGCCAGTGGAATTTGGACTTTCTGTTCCTAAAGAAAGCCTCACACAGCGGGCCTACTGCTGTGACTTCTGGTTGGCTTCCTCATCAAACGGATCACAAAATATTGAATAATTGCACGGAACAACAGATTAACAAGAATCCATCCGATAACAGTTCCATCACAGACATTGTGGTTAACAGGTTAGTTTCAAAAGTGTGAGGGTCAGAGTGCAAATTCCAGTCCGGAAGAGGATACGTACTACCAACAGTCCCCAGTAAGGCCGAGGCTCGAGTCTAGTGCTTCCTTTCGAAGTCCGCCAACTGAAAGGTTTATCTGAGTGTGAAGGCTGTGGTCAGTTGTGAGTGGTGTTGAGTACGAATTGGTCAAACTCCCTGAACCTCATCATTAGTAATACAATTTCTATGTTTAACAGTGGCGTTGATGAATTCCAGCGTGAACTGTTCGAGAAATCCTGTCGGGGCAGCCGATACCCTGGATCATTCGCTGGATTCCACATGAGAGAGAGAGGGACGGGTATGCAACCGAGTCTGAATGTGAAAGTTTCGAGCTCGTGGCGTGGCTATGTAGCTCGGCTGATAGAAAGCTTGTCACGTGGAGGCATAGTGTTTCTGTCGCTGGTTTGAATCCAGCCGAAGCCATGATTTTCCATAATCGGGTCTCATCTAAACTCATGAATGTGCCAAACTATCAGTTATTGATGAATCCATTTGTCTTCTAACTCTAATTACGATGTGATACACTATAACGATAGACATTATGAAAAAACACTTACTTGCCATCATTTACCATACTAGTCGTGGTTAGCTAACGAGCACATCGCCACTAATAGTAATATTAATGGCAAGTCAGTACTGTCAACAAAAATATATCTGCTATCAAAATTATAAGGGAATGACAAAAATGCAAAAGAAAGCCTTTATAACAGTAATTTTCTGTCATGTTACGATAAGTATTATGTATTCAGTGTAAGCGTTGTATAAAATAGCAGGAGATGGAGTGTATAAAGATGTGGCTAATAATTATATTAGACCGAACTTGCTGTGCAATAGCCCCACCTAAATCTGAGAGAATCACAAGGCCCATGGTGCCGGGTGTATTACATACTTCTAGCTTCGAAGCATCGAGTCGTTCTTGTGCTGTCTGGCTTGTATTTTACGTGAACTGCTAGCCTGATTGTTGAACTTCACCATAACTGGACGTAGCTATTCGGACGGTAGAGTCTGAAGACTGCCGTGAACTGTCAAGAAAAGAAGCTGCAATTCAAGCTCATCTCAACTTAACAACCTACGAACCCACCGTTTATTAATGTTAGCAGCGTGATTTAAATATGACTCACCCCCACTAGATCACATGTATCCGGTTGGCTGCATGCAGTTCCGGATTAACCTATCATGGTAAACGAAGCTACAGGATGTCTGCGCATAACAATCGTTACATGTGATTTGACCTGAACGAATGGCTTTTCCAGTCACATACCACGTATCCAGCGTAAGCCCGAAGAAATAAGACCATGAAACGTGTGTGTGTGGAAGCCTTTGTGTGCAGCTGATCAATGTTGGTTTGCCAAATGTCAGGCTAGTGTGAAAGTGAAACACTCATCTCTGTTAGGACGAAGACTAGAGACTCCAACGGCGAGATCTAAGTATGGAAGAAAGACTGAAAATATAAGACAAGAAGTAGCCCGCTGTAAAATAACATTAGCACATTCTAGAAAGGACTATGGAGAAAAGCATAATCTCAGTCTTGGACTCCGGAGTTAAATAAAGCTTTCAACATGCAGCGCATTAACAACGCTATAAGAAAGAAAAAGTAACGGATTACCATGACTCACGTTTCTGAAAAAAGAACGGAATGGTTATCAAACACCGCGGGCCATTGATTAACACGATCGAAAAATACATGATTCATATAGCCCATTTGTGTCTAACGTACTCGCCGTCTTCTGGGTGATGGCGTGCTGTGAGTACGATAGCGACCTACGAATCCCAGACGGCCAGCACTTTCGCGATCTCATTCGTCGCAATATCAAGCGTTCCCATCACCACGAACTGTAGTGCTTATGGTTCCTTCGAGAATCACGCACTTAAACTCATCGCCGCGCAGCTGATGCTTGCTGAGCCTTCTAGGAACCGTCAGGATAGCACTGCTGCAGAAAGTCCGTTTGAATGTTAATTTTTGCCAAGATCAAACGTCGAAATTTCAAAGTGAATGACTTAGATGGACAACATTTTGGTATTACAGCATCCGGTCAATAAAGTTTTGCTCATCTTTCTTTATTCGCCCTTTCATGAACCTCCATTAGTCATCTGACGGATTTGACTTAATGAATAAATCTGATTGGGCATCAACATGAGTTCGAACTCCTCCACATTTCCTCGTTGAGGTAATTCGGCGTTCGGAACTATGTCTTATCATCTATTTCCAAAATGGCGCCTTTGAAACTGTAGGCTGAAGCAGCCTAGATACCGCACATTCCGCCGACACAATATTCAAACTTTGCCTGCCATACAATAAAGTAGACAGCAATATCAAACGGTAGACAAGAAGCCTCGTCTATATCTTCAGCCTGCCGTTTTTCAGGATGTCTGAAAGCAGCCATAGCCTGCGCTACGCGAGCTCGTAACTCACGGACCACAGACAAATCTGTTAACAGATTCTCATCAAAGTAGAAGCATGCACAGCTGCCAAAAGTGTCGTTATTGATGTGGATTCCAGGTGTAAGCACAGCACCATTCCCGCAGATGGCTCAAAAGAACAAAATGTCTTGCCTTTGTTGATATCTAAAGCAAACTTGGAGATCATTCCGAAAACTGTGGCCGGTCGCTGAAGTTAATCTTCATTATGGGCGAACAGCACAATACCATCTACAAATACTTGTATTCGCATAGTCGAAGTATCTAGCCGACTTGGGGAGCCAAAACTATTAATAGTCAGTAAGTGACGGTCCGAGCAGTATTCAGCTTGAACACCGTCTTCTGAATTAAGAATGGTAAGTGTTAGCATTGTGATCAAATATACACTAAATATGGTTGGGGCTAAAGCACAACCTTGCTTCACGCCAGTGACGATTTTAAAGCAGTCAGACTTCAATCCACACAGTTGTATCCTTATATCCATACCTATTTGTACAATTTTAATTGAATTGACGAAATTATGAGGATATCCAAACTTTATAATCATTGTCCGTAATGCCTCACGGCTCATAGTATCAAACGCCTTGTTGAGATCAGTAAACATTATCAAAATCACCACAAAATGTCGCGGACTTAATTCTACCGAATCACAAACACATGGACATTATGCAGAGACGAATGCCCTACGGTTCGCTAGTCATAAAACACATCATGTGGTCAACGACCACGAAACAGACACCGAGCTTCCAAATATTCAGCAGATGGTGTAACCAGAATCTAAGTCCTGAAGCTTACGTTAGTCTGCAAGCCTTGTCTAATTCAATTCCGTGAACTCGATGCCGAAGTGGCTCAGATCCATCTTGATTAGTATGGTACGGTTCGACTTTGGATCAATGCAATAACGTACACCCCCACAAGAACGTTGGTTGGCAATTGGGCCCAGCACACGAGCAATACACGAATACACACTATAGCGACCAAGTGAGCCCCGGCTATACGAGACAACACTGTTTACTTTAGATAAAGAATTGGCAACAATATTTCAGGACGACTGTGGTAGTTTCCAAAATCTGTGATATAAAGTGATAAAATTACAAAATAATGAATAAAATGTTGATGAGTAGTAGGGGATTTCGGTTTTCATATAGCTTTCGCATTACCATAGAAATTCCAGTCGATCCCTTTCGAAGAGAAGCACTAGACACAAGTTTCGCTTTCGTTAGAGCCCGCTTGTAGTGTATATCCTTGTCACGACCGGGACTAGAACTCCGGCAATGCTTTGCTTTCATGAGACAACCGTGTTGACCACTGCGTCCTTGACCTGATCTTGGAAGTTGTTCATCGCTAGACACTCATTACAAGCCATGTGAAAACACAGAACAACGAACGCAAACACTATTTTGCAGGACGGTCAGGTATCCACATCTTTAGCAGTAGTGCAGTGACAATCACCTTAATACCATGTCTCGCACCGTGCATGTGCACGTTTCCAATAATCGCTTCCAATATCCGGCCTTCCAGGCACTGAGGGCTGACGTTTAGTTTCCGTGCGTTCAAGTCATGTTATACTATTTACCAATGATAACGTATTATACAACAGCTGTATGAAGGATGCAACGCAATATTACATTACCTTGGGAAAACGATTGTATCAACCCACTCCTCAGTATCAGGTTTATCTGTCCATACCCGTGTAGTGAGATGCAGCGACCGTAATATACTACTCGTACCACGGCTATTCAGCAATAGGACCAGAGCATATATTTTGATACCGAACAAGCCGCAGGAAAAAACATTGAAGTGTAGCATTGCATTAAATGGTTCTTGGTATGTAAAGAACGTAATGGAATTGCGCATTGACGTCTGTTGCAACCGTGACGGTCTGGGTCTAGTACCGTACGCAGATGGATGTTTTTGTTTGTTGTCATGTTGAAACGCATAACCCATGTGTTGCTATCCCGAATAAATAACTTCTGCGCTATGCGCGTTCTTGGTTCACAACGGTGGGAAATAGAGTACAGCCCAATTAGACGGCTGAAAATGTGTAAGAATATATGCATTCAATATCTGAGACATTGTCTAATTTATCCACCTCATCAACATAAATGAATAGTTGATTCTGACCAGAATCATTGAAACTCATGTTCGGAACATAACAAGTGACACTGAAAGCCTGATGACGTGGAAGTTGGAATCACCGAATCTCTGCAACCGGTCCCGCGGCGTTACTGCCCCGTTACGACCGTTTGCACAACGCCAATCCCAACTGTTCCTATATTCCCATTAGCTGATTACATTGAATACTGGTCCGATATCGTTCTCCGATTGCTCATCTTGTCCCTCGTGTTGTCCGCAATCCATCCACTGTGGGTTTTGGCCGTACTTCACGACCGTGGAGATTTTCTCCCGAGTGTCGGGATAATCGTGCTCCCGATCTGGTCGTCCATCCTATTTTGCTTGCCATGTCTAGCTCGTTGGTCCGATCCAACTGAGTGATGACTCATCCGGTTGCCCATGCTGTCCCCAATCCGCTCGCTGTGGTTTCTGAACGTACCTCCCACGTGTTCAAGTTTTCCACCGGTTCGGTAATCCACCACAATATGTCTTCTGTCTGTTTTGACTAAACAGGTAGCTCACAGATCATATTCTGTTCGCGGCAATCAGAGCACTTTAGATGACCTCTAACTCAATTCTAACGTTCCTCATCGAAAAACCCGTAGAATCTAGCCCTGAACCCTCCATATAGACACATAAATATACTACGCAAAATCGAATGCAGAAATACGCAAAATAGAGGAAAATTGGAATATTTAAGACATAATATATTGTCCGCGCAGTGGCCACTGATCACAGTTCTGAGCTGTACCTTTCACTACCTCTGACTACTACCATTGCGAATCTTCTGATCACCAACCAGATAGACGTTCTGAGTTGGTCAAGTCAAACCTATAGGGCAGTTGTCTCATATCGTAGTACCGAGTCATGGTCTGGCCACCAAACTTCCTTTTCCTGTCGATTCCATTTTTCACAATTTAGGCTTGACGAGTCAAGCGGCGTGTGACATATGAAACACGTGTTCAGGTCGACGAAATCAATATCAAGAGGCCGCGCGGACCGTAGAAACGTTCAGATTGCTATCCTCGAAACTCCGTATTCTGACGGTCTCGTTGGCCATGTGGTGATTCCCATAACCAAGCAAGTGGATGGCTAACTCAACTTGGGTGTCTTGATGATTCGCATGAAAACCGTATGCTTATCTTTTTCGGTGACCTCAGTGATAGAACAAACATGTTAGCAACACCGAGGCGACAGATTAACCCGGCGGACCAGGCGCCGTTAAACGTATGTATACTGATTGTGAGCATTGTCCAATCAGAACGCAAGTGAATCGCCCGACCAAACAGTGGCAACACGTGACATCTCTCAGAACCAGAATCAGAATGTGAAAAATCCGTTTTACAGATGAATTCGAACGGGCAGTAGCTGGGTCCGAGGTTGAAAACTTTGGGCTGTCATGGCCATTTCGTTACTGAGTAGGCTGAACGCGCTTCGTGTTTGTGCATAGGTTTCTATCGCCGGTTCGAGTTCCGCTGAAGTTCCGACTTTTAACAATAGGGTCTCTTATGGATTAAAAAAGTTTCTAAACCTATGTATCAATAAGCTTAGTAGATGTAATTTAAAAGTTATACCTACTTGATGGCAGTTTCGCATTCAATGAGACAATTCAACCGGTACGTTTCTGATAGAAGCTGTAGATTCGGGTTTCCTTCTTATTAGACCTTGTTCATAGTACATGTCCTCGTCACACCAGACTTATAAGCTCTACTGTGAGTTCCAGTAAATCAGCCATGCTGATCATTGCACCATTGACCTCACGTCAGGTATTATTTTAACAAGCGCCACCAGTTCTCATTAAAATTAGGCAGCCGGAGTTGATATACGAGTTGGACGCCGTAGGATAACTACATTCGTGAACCGCTTACGTTCAGTGAATCATTTGTTTGTATTACGTCAGTAGCTTCACAACTCGTGGATAAATGTGGTCTGAACGCCGCCTTACGGATCGATCATTAGTTAGAAGGATATGGTTGTGGTTTCCGGTTGAACTGATGAATATTGCAGGTTATCCACATATCTCATCTGTCGAACGAATGGATGCCAGCTCATTTTCGAAAAATCCTTCCCCTTTTCTTTCCATGAACACCCGGTTCTCGTTTACTGTGCTTTCAGAAGAGCTAGAGGATTAGGGAACACAAAATAAAATCGGGTCCTGGAGTTCGCTTTATACAGCAGTCCTGACGGAGAATTGCCTGTGCTCTCAGTAATAGTCAAATGTTAGGCTAAAAGGAGCCGACTCATTTTGGTCTGTATCATGACAGCGAGGTGTATCAATGAACCTAGCCTAACAGTTTTACCGCACGTTCTTCCAAATGTTTCAAGCCGGGATGGTACGCGACCGGTCCGACAAGAGCCGGATCAGCCGATTCGTTTCGCTTATCAGTAGCGACATTGACGCCATCAACAACAGATAATCAACGTGCATCTCCAGACCAAGAGGGTAAGCTTTTGCAGTCACAAAGTGAGGTAGAGCAGACGAACTCAGAGTGCACTCGCGCTCTCATTGAAAGGTTTACAGCTTTCTGTTGCCTTCTATGGATAAATGCCATCCTACAGATTGTTTCTCTCACGTCGTTGTCAACCTCGATGCAACCAATCAGTTGAACAAAACCTTTCATTAATTCTGACATGCCCTGTTGAATCTCAGCGGAGTCTAGGGGGTCCGCCAGCCTTAAAATAGTATTTTACATATTTTCAGAACGATGTCTATTCCATATCGATGAAATGTACAAAGCTTATTGGACTGTCTGTGATCCGACGTAAATTACAGCAGTCATCCACATAATCAGAATCATGAAGTTTGTCATCTGGGATAAGTTCGTCGATTAACAATGTGTACATCGAGAAGAAATATCTTTCTATACTTCTGTACGGGCGTTTACATCTGCCAAAAGATGTATACCATTTCATTTGACCGTACGAGATTTAGTGTCAGTAAGCGACTGAAGAACAATAATTAACAAACTACGTAGCCGTGATAAATTTATACGCACGTTAAACAGGCTGAATTCAGACAAACAGTGGCGAAACAAGACGGAATGGTAATGAAGTAAATCAATTGATCAGTATTGCAACTGGTGAGGAAACTGTTAGGCTACAATCGTAAAACTGGTTAAGACGGGAAGTGAGAACTGCACAGGGTGAGACTTTCGTACTAGCTATGGTGACGACAATTCTGGTCTTGAAGGGTGGAGGTCGATCGGTTTTGCCGTAAATAGCGGTATTTTTATGAAACCTTTGGTATACGGCAATGGTATGTTGTAAATAGTTGTATGTGTAGGTATATGTATGTTTGCAAATTAATAGGCGCTGTAAAAGTGCACTGTTAACAGATCTGTCGGTACATTAATTGTGGACTTACGGACAATGCGCAGCAACGCACCTGGATACTTTGTTCGCTCGATTTACCTGATGCTATACGTGAACTGATATAGACCAGTTGATTTGGACTGACAAGATGGTTCGTCCTTGACACGGTGACCTATGGCAGGCTAAGTTTTCGTAGTTAAACAAAGGCTGTTTTCCAGTACGCCCTATCTGTACTATTTATACAATCTTTCTACCAAAGAGAATCAAGATGGAAAATACTGTGCAGCGAACAAGCTTGTTTTTAGTAATGCATCATTAAACTAAATACATCACGCTTGCCCTGAACCCAGTTAACTAGTTGACGGAAAAAACCGCAAAATTTTGCACAGATAATAACGTTGCTAAAGATTTGGCATTTGTAATTACTACATTCATATAAAATGGTTATCAGGAAAAGTTTACACACGAAGCCATGCAACAGCGAGAAGAAAGAGGCCGGCTGTATCTGGCAAGAAAGAAAACTGTACACATCGGATTACCCTTCAACGGCGATACGCTATATGTATATGTATATATATATATATATATCCGATGTGTACAGTTTTTTCTTGCTAGATGGGAAAACCGTTATCATACACGGCCGGCAAGACGCATAGCAAATCAGACGAGATGATCATATGTGGCAGTCAAACGCAAAACAAATCAGACGAGATGGTTGTATAATCCTGTCAAGTCGTTAGAATAAATCGCATTAAAGTTCAGGTAGCTTACACGCGTTCGTTCGCACGGCTGCGATCGGAATGGGTTAGTGAAATCATGTGGATTTCATTTCACACGAAGCCGGACCGCTCGACCGGTATGACCTAATTTGCTTTGACTGCTTCATTACGAGATGCGCCTCCTAGGAAAATACAGCTGGGGGAAATGTTCTTGTTGAATGAGTCTCGCAGTGTCATGAGTTGAAAACCAACAGTCATGCCCAACAACAGGTGATACGGACACCACATCGGGTGTTTAGATGCTGACCAAGCAGCGCCGCGCGCTCAAGCTTCACAACAATGATGTTTTTGGGGCAATTATGTGGGCGTCCACCCAAGTGCACAGGAACATCATCGCCACTTAATATGTGGTCACGATCAAGGTAGTCTTTGTGTAAGTCAGACGGTCTATCATGTTACTTCTGGACCCTTACAAATAACCTTATTGGGGAGAACGCCGTAGTGTACAAAGGCCGTTGGTACACCAAAAGCTAGTACTCATGAAAATTACACAATTATCTGTGAGCATTTGCAATAGACGCTCGCTACAAACATTAACTAAAAGCCCACTCAACCAACATTCACCCGCGATGTCTGATAACATTGCTTTGTAGAGGTCATAAGTTTGCTGATTAAGTTCATCCTTGAATTAACCCAGACCACTATAGCGAACAAACAAGGGTTGTCCATTTGTTGTCTGTATAGCACAAAGTTGTCAGTTGGCTGAAATTTAATCATGAAATTCAGATATAACTCTTCCGCTTGGTGTAATTCTAAAAGCAATCAAATCAGCAGCGGAGGTCAGAGGTTCACCGGATAAGCGACCACACATCTCTATGTGTCAGAATGAAAAGAGTCATGTCATTTGATCTCTGGCTCGGATCTACCTAGAGCGGCCAACTGTTTCTGTACGTCCTCTAAACGTGTACAGCGTCCATGTTTTGCAACCTTCAGTCGCAGGTCAAAACTGTATGGCCGATGTTCGTTTTATCTGGATTCATCACATAAACCTATATTCGCAAGGGTATTCGAACAAACACCATCACCTATACAGCAAACCATAAGTTGTTGAAACGTTTCTTTCCGGGTCTGTGCATGACATACAGTCAGCCTCTCTGGACCAAACGGAAAACACTGGCAAGGAATGCGAATGATCGAACACCGGGAATGTCTTCAGTGTACAATCATACTATGAAAGTCAACGCATGCATACGATAACGTGATACGCGGTCACACGCCACGACGCCTACACAATCCATGCTCAACGAGGTTACAGTGTATCTCAGTAACGACAAAGTTTTAAATGTGCGCAACGGTAACAAAATTTACTTAATTTCGGTAGGTCGTGAATATGCGTTTAGCAGAAGAGAGTTGAAGTTGAATGTAAAAAAAATATTAAAATATTGTTAAGAAAATCATGTTTACAAACAACACGTTTCAAAAAGCAAAGCAGTTAAAAACGTCTTGGAGGTGGCTGACCAAAGTTGACTTCTAACAGATGGGACCTGTCCCTTGAGAACAACGAACTGGGAACGCTTTGCTTTAACATCTAGTCTGGGTGAACTCAGTTAATTTTGGGCATACTTCTGCACACGGCGATGACACCTGAGAATTGTGGAAACTCGATCTATTCGTCTCATACGTGACAGACGGTCATAAAAAAGCAAGAATGGATTTTGCGAGAAGGCGACGTGTGTGACACGATGCTATACAAGAGCGAGTCACTTGGATTTAACTATCGCAGTTCACTCCGCGTCAACGTGCTCGACGACATCGTACGCGAAGGACAAGTGGTCAGACATTTCACACCCACACACATTCATCATACAGTGCGGCCGCTATCCAATAGATTGGTTTTTCGTGGGATGAACGGGCAATCCTGCCGATCCTGACCGATTAGTGAATAAGAATACAAGTTCGCCTCGACGTGTATAGGAGAACATGTTGAAGAGTTCAACTTTCTGACTGGTGTCATCGACTGAATAGTTAACAAAAAGGTTTTCACACTTTTGTGATAGTCATGCGTTTCCTAGGGATGAGAATGTGCGAAGTGGATTCACACAGTAATCTGTCATTTCTATTCGAGTAAATTACTAAACGGTACTAAGGCTAAACAGTTGATCGAGCTGAATGTTAGAAAACGATTTATGGTGGTATAAACAAGAGTATAAATCAGCTGGGAGAGTGATCATTACTGTATTCACTAAGGAAAGTGATTAAATGAAATCTACAAAATATGGCTGACCCAAAACGCAATGTAGGGGTTACACACCGAGTAGTTTTTAGTCCCAAGCTTTGTACACAGCAAAAATAAGGATTTGTTTATACTTTAGCAATACTAAGAAAAGGATGATGATCTGATCAGCATCAGACAACAGTACCTTACCGAGGCTTTAGTGTACACAGGTAGATATTTTAAAAATAACGGGAAATGCTTGTTCAACATCAACGGTATGATTGTTCCCTAGCAGATACTGTGTTAAGACAGGTTGATCCCCTGCAGTTAAAAACAGTGAATCTGCTAATGCGGTGAAATGAACATTTAATTTTGAATTAATGATGGATTTTGCAAGTACCCGTGAAGGCAATCACGACATCCTGCTTGTACGACCATTTTCAAGTATTTGTGTGAGACAAATGAACGAATGTGCACGAGTTGTGCGACCTCCACTTGACCAAATTTCAATGTAAGTAAACAGGAAATGCTAGAGGGAAGCGAGAAATCAAAATATATCACCGAATTAGAAATTTTGACAGATAAACAAGGCTTTGACTTTTATCATTACAATAAGACCAACTTTTGGAGAAAATTGAACTTTCCCTAACAGCGTACTCAGTCCGTCGTATGCAGCAGAGTAAATACTTTCCCGTACCAATCTGTGAATCGATTTCGTTATTTTTTTCCCAACTTACTTGAAGTGCAAGTTTCTCTCGCTCTGTGTCTTATAAGTTATTAAATTTCTTTCAAGCTTAAAAGCAACAAAGCTTATAAAAGTATATATTGTCCATTTTAAGTAGCTTCTCAGTATACACTTTATTCTATTCCTGTATAATCTTATCGTTGTGATAAAACATTCCACTTCGAGATTAAATATCGTAGTTGTATGATAACAATTGAACTTTGTAAGGTAACCGGTTCACCACGTGTTCAATTGTAAATGCCTTCCATATAATGCTCAGACAATCCGTAATAGTAAAAGACGAACAGTTAGTTCAACCGGCCACCAACTCAAATACCGTTGAGGTGAATAGGGAGATCAAGTCAACTGTTGACAAAACGAGTCATCAAAAGTAGAACACTCCCACGTGATTCAGTCACCTATGCTTTACATTTGGCTCAGTCAAGTGGGTGAATTTCACTAGGTAAGTTAGTTGTCCGATTCTAGTGTTGACTTTGCACTATTCACGTTTATTGTTCTGAAATTGGTTCCAGTTCCTGATTTAAGGACATGTTCGTGAAACCGTTGATTATTCTGGGCGTGTGCTCAGCAGTTGTCTAGTGATAGTGAACAGTACAGTTGGTGTGTGAGCGTCTTTAAGTGTAGCTTGTCGCATGAACAGAAAAGAAATGGAACGGCAAAACGTGCATTTTCACTCTGTTCTTTAAATCATCTGTTTCACAAGGCGTACGGCAATCTTCAGGTGACTTGTCTAGGAAATTTGGCGCCCTTTTTCCTGTTGCCTTCTGTAGAAGTTTCCTTTCCTCATCTATCTTCCAGAATGCATGTTGACGCCGAACGTTAGCATGGCAACCACAATCAAAACGACAGTTTTACACGCCGCATGATGAAACTGATAATGTAAAATAAAACACAACTCAAGTCTAACTATACTGACAAAGAATGTGACAAAAAATTGCTTACACATCAAACACAGGGAAAGGGCCTTTCGATGCATATAGTGCGCAATTTTAGTAGGTCACACGTTTATTTTGACCAGTTTTAACTAGCAGGTTTTATTTCTGCAAAAGTATGTAACACGAGGTCTAATATATGTGTTTTTGTAACTGAAATAAAATCTAACCAGCAGTATCACCGGCGTTCAAACTGTTCAGTGAAACACAACGACTTCGTCATCTCGACAGGCGACTCAATAAGTGATGCTCACTGTGTGGTCATTGCTATATGTATTCATTCCGTTGTGAACTGGGAGAGTAGGACTCATTAAATGATGTATTCCGCAGGTCGGTTAGCGAAAGATGACAAGTGTGACTCAGTTTATATCGCTCGGAATGTAGCTACCAGAGTGAATGTGGGAAGACGGCGGCCTATACTGATATGAAAGCGAGTCACAGAGAGATTACTGGGCGTGTGGCCGGAGCTTAAACGACTGCTACCACACCCTTGGCGAATCACTCCATACTAGACAGCTAAACGACCCAGGAGACAGAAGTGAAAGACTTGTTCGTTCCGTCTCAATTACAATAATGGGTATCGGAACTGCAGGTGTCTGTGAGGTAAGTGAGGCAGCTACTTAGTAATGTGCCATATTAAACTTATCGAGAAGTAACGCCTATGCAATTACTCATTGAAGCACAAATATAGCGTTGCTTGAGATAGGCAGAAAATTACGTTACGTAGAGTGGCAGTTGGAACAGTTATTTGCAGTGTTTCAGAGTAGTTCAATTTGGAAAGTCCAGATAATTTATTGCTTTATTGTCAGATATTTTTCACTTCCTCAAAAATATAACGGCGGTCGGATGATCGCCTGGAAAGTGTTTCCTCCCAAGGGAACAAGAGAGTTAGCATTACTTGATGAAATGTAGTAGTTAACTTCTAATTGCAGCGCATTGGAAGGACACCTTTGTCTTTTGCTGCTAGGATGTATGGCAAAAAATACCTTGCAACACGTCAAGATATCAATACATGTGTTCCGACTTTCTATATCATAGTTTCATTAGGGATAACAATCATTTGGCATGCAACCCCGTTTTCATACAATGTCCCTCACACACAATGGTAACTAATAAATTTCCAAGGGTAGGCCGCATAGAAGTTCTCAGTGTTCCGTTCCTTCACGATGATGTACCTGTGTTACCCCAAATGGCACTTTCAACGCTAGTTAAACACTGCTTCTATTCTGTGGAATGTTTCAGAAGTGTCTTTCACTTGATTGCGTTTCTGTAATCATCGACCTATGACAGAGACAGCTGATGTAAACTATTTTTATACAGGTTTGGAGTGTCGCTAAAACTCTTGCCTGTCAAGAAGGGAATTGAGTCATATACAACAAAACAGGTTTCTATATACAATTGTCAACTATTTGAGCTTACTGGCACCGAACCCTGAGCTGAACCTCACAGAAAACCTATGTGGTACTTTTCAAAATACAGAACGGCTGGAAACGGTCTAACAAGAAAGGTGAGAGTGAGGTATTAGAGTGTCAAGATCTCCATATGAACAGCATCCAACGATAGACTTCTACACTTTGAAAAGAACCTAAAGGTGTGTATCCCACTGGCCCTTGTGATGTGTCTCAGTATGTTGCCTCCCATACTGACCAATATATTTTTTCGACTGGTTTTTACCTTTTATAAATTTTATTGGTTCAACTTGGTTTCATTGGCGAAAACACTCAAATCAAACGTTATGGGATAAAAGTAGACCGAGACAATGCAAAAAATGGGTGAAATTCTATTTCTCTCCTACAAAACGCCTCACTAGTCTGCCCCTTAGAATGTAATGCCTTCAGCTTTTACACCACGAAGTGTTTGTTGTCATGTAAGAAATGTAGTCACCCCCGGACCGGAAAATTTACGGCTGCCCGAAACGCGGCGGAAGAATCTGGGAAATCAAACTGAACAAACTGTTTAAAATAAGCGTCACGGGTTATATCTGGTTCTCGTTTCTCATTAACTAAAGTTTGATAAAGGTTCCGGGATACTCGAGTAAAAACACGCTATGAAGACATCTAACAAGGAAGATCTCAGTTAAATTTGCAGTTCAGAAAGTGTATAATGAAGTACAATATGTGAAAAACCAACGTTGAAAATCGATTTTTTAAACATATATCTAGATTGACATAGAGCCCCCAGACGAACAAGAGATGAGTTCTCTAGATTTGTGTTAATAACGCTGCACCCGGTATGCAGAATACTTACCTTGTATTTAGAAAATACTAAACATGTCCGATAGTGGTCTTGTCTACTGCAACAGAATAACCATATTTTAAAGTTGTTCGTTTGTATGCAGTCGGCTAATATAGCAAAATAAAATAAAAAAACTCAGTAAATAGGCGTGGCTTTGACTAGTGAACACGATTCGTTATTGATTTCAAGCTAGGTACGTTCCGTATAGAAATTAATCAATGGATGTCAGTTTCACATACAAACACTTGACTTCAAAGTGTTCTACGTGGGAGTGGATCTTTCGATTAGTGAATCACACAAATTTGAAAATAACTATGTTAAACACATCAAATATATCACTGCCACATATTACTATTAAAAAGTAAATATCGTTACCAAATAACCATATATAAAATATATTGAAAAAAATTTACACAAAACAAAATGTGTGTAACCAAACTAAAACAATGACTGAAACAAGTGAACAGCCAGCAACTTCCGTTTGGTTCAGGTGGGAAGAGATGCAACGGTCAAACGGAATGGACAAACTGACCTATTGTATTCACATAATTTTGTTAAAGACAGAAGAGCAAACTATTCGTTCGACCAAATAGAAATTACTAGCACCTAACAGTCATGAAATTTGCAACTAGTTTTCGTTAGTTTCGAGCTCGAAGATGACATTCAGCGCCTATAGCATGCAAACTTTGAATCCATATTGACCTTCAGACGACCTAGGCATATATGGAAGCCAAAACTGCAGTTGATGACTGCAAGTTCAGTGGATGGTGGAACAAGCAATGAGGACAATTCATTGTCTATATCTCGCGTTGGGTACAGAAAAATAAATGATTTTTTCACCATAGGTCCCACTAAAACTGCATGAAAGAAGAGAATCAAATGTGACCCGAGCACGTCCGAAGCATCGGTCCGGTGTTACAAGCACACAGTTTGGCATGCCTCGCATCATAATCTTAGAAACGAACCTATTCATGTGAATCACTGAGTCCTGTTGATCTAGTTGAATAGAGTAAACAGAAGACAAGAGCCATACAGTAAGTTCGTTTCACAACTTCAACAGTCATGAGAGGATGAATAGCGTGAAACCGGAAATAACACTCCTCAAATGATAAGTACAAACCGAACAGAATCCTGAATGATGTTCACAGTTAAACCCATGGCAAGCAGTGATGTAACTGATCATATTGAACTCGGGCGCAAGTAATGAGCACGAATAAACTCAAACGAATAACGCGAACTGAAATCCATCCATTCGGCTCCGTATTCCAGAAAAGCAAGACGCAATTAAAACTAACAAAGTAGACTTCGGATAAGTATCATATTTAGCCATCACACCGCTTTGCAAGACAACATTAGAAACATTCCTGCATATAAATAAGTAAGTGAACTGATGGTTGCGTAAGCAACCTAAGACATATTCGAACCCTACGCTGGTCTACGTTTCTATGAGGTCTTGATGTCGGATAGTTGTGAACAGTGGTGGTGTTGTTCGTAGCTCTGGTTGATGGTTTTGGTATTGGTATGTTCGCCAAGGTCTTGATGTGTTAGAAGTGTGGAATTAGAATCTTCGTTTATGGCTCGGAGTTACCGCAACTGTAACACAGAAGTTTGCAACCACATTGTTAACGTCATAATAAGCAGAGTGCACAGTAGTAACCTTTGAGCGCGACTTTTGAATTTCTTGTGGTGTTCTACTTACTGTGATTTGCGATGTATTGTGGTAAACATAACTTGTGCTTTCTACATTGCACACTGGAGACTGCAAAGCAACCAAAACCTTGACAACACTGTTCTAGACCGTCATTGTATGTACTCATATATTTACATTTTAAGGTCTGGTACTATTATTGAGGTGTAACTCTCATCCGCAGAAGTCATAAGAATTTATGATCTCTATACCTCATTCCGATGTGTCACGATACCCTAATGGGGTTGAGCTCAAGGCTCGTGAATGAGAAAAGGTCAGCTACACAGATAAATGATTTGACTGCTTAATATCTTGAAAAACTAAAAAGTAAGCGTCTAGGAAATGTACTCATAAAGCCTTTTTCTTAGGTTTGGGGGTAAGGATCTCTGTCTTTAAGTCATATATAGGGGTGTAATAAAAAAGGGAAGAGGCTGAAATTTGTAGTAGTCAGTTGTGGCGTTAAGCTAACTCATGGATACGTCATTAACTGTCACTTTCGGCATCTGCTGTTCCAATTGTAGGACATATGATTAAAATGTAATCGAGTACACATTTGATAAGTGACAGGAACCACAAAATCGGTCATGTACTTCCGGGAAGAGTTTGATCATTAAACATATACGCCTTACTCCCCTCCATCTTAAAAGATGAAGTCGGCTTATAGATTCCAGATAGCGAGCAAAAATATCTTGACTGACTCGTTAGCGTTAATGAAGACAGCTTCTATTAAGGGACTTTTGTAAATAAAATAAAATCAAAAACCTTGTGATTCACTTTGACTCAACCAAACTAACCGTTTCCGGAGTAAACCGAAATAAACATGGCCTACACTGAAAAAGTGACCTTTTCTAAACTGTCGTCAATTAAGAACGTGAGGTCAATGGCGCAGTGGTAAACACGGTTGCCTCATGAACAGCATGTCCGTGGTTCAAGTCCCGGCAGTGGC
>JTDE01001042.1:145707-165818 GCA_014338405.1 Paragonimus skrjabini miyazakii | reverse complement strand
AAGTTACTTCAGTCATGTATAATGTGACAGCTATGCCATATTGGTCACTGACGTGGACATCGGCTCCTGGTTGCGGCAACTATACGCACTATCGATGCCTGTTGCCATGAACAAAACTTGAATGGAGTACTTTTTTTTAGAAGAGAATGGCTGGAGTTTTATGTGTATGTAAAGGAAAGTAGCATTTATGAAAGGTGTTCAGTTCAGTCCAAGAAAAGTCCTCAACAACCTGTCAGTAAAACAAATTTCTTTACATGGTTGTGGATAAACCAAGCAGCAGTTTGATAAAACAGACGCAAAACAAAAAGACTTCAGATGCTGGTTTAAACGACGTAAAACTAGAATTGGATTGTGCCTGGGCAAAAGGGTTTCCATGAAATGTTGCAACGCCACTTTAATAAAAAACACTTTGGGAGGGGTAATCTTGAAATTTTCAAAGATGGCAAATGTTGCTAGTAAAAATGAGTTTAAAAAACTGTACCACATAACTTTGCGGCGGCGAAGACCTAACTGTTCATTAAACTTCGTTGCATTGTGACCATTTCTGGTAATACAACAGAAATATAAAATTAAACTGTTCAAGGTATGTTCAGCTCCATATCGGAAACTGTTGTGCTTTTAGTCTTGAATCAAATGAGGACGACGGTGGACGCAGTGCTGCTTATCTATCGTTGGTTACATAAAAAATTGGCGTTAATTTAAGCACTGTACGTTACCTCGCATGATTAATTCACGTACGTTTTTTTAGCATGCGGCATCTTATCCAGACCAAGTGAATATCCTATGGTAAGTTATGTGTTTAAAGTCTTTTGGGTAATAACGATCTTCTTGAGTTATGCACCATAAAAGCACGAACCAAACCAGTCTATTTGAGTTATTCGTAACAATGCAGCCAGCATAGTTTGTCTTAATGCATTAAAGCATTTAACTGAAGTGATGTAGCTCACTCTCTAGCCGAAGATTTGTCAACACCCGACCTGCTATTTCTGACAACTAGGAAGGCTTTTCCTGCCAATAAAAGTAACTGAGAAATGATGGTACACTGTTTAAAAGACGAAACGATGAAATATATTTAACCAGCAGTTAATCACCTTTTTAAAAGAGTTTGCCAAAGCTTAAGCCTAATCACTTAAACACCAGTTTTAGATGGCTACCGCTTTTTAGTCTGATAAACTTTCTAACCAACCTCTTTTGAATAAAAGTATTAAGCTCCAGTTCGAATTTCAGTATATCTCGTCGATGGTATGTACCTTCGTCTTCATAAAAATTTGAACTCTCACCTACATTTTCGTGAGAGAACTGTGTTGTTCAACATGCCGTTGACGGTGGATTGGGCATAAGCGAAGTATGGTATATTCGGAATTAACTTGCGAGATGTTTCAGCTGATCGACAAAAAATAGTCAGTATCCTGTAGATTTCAATGTTAAATCTATTTTTATGTTTCTTGCTGAAACTAAAGCCATGGAACTTATTCAATATACTGGGAGCTATCTGATTATTGACAAATGGTAGAAACGTTTGTTTAATATAAACTTAACTCTTAATTTTGACACTTGAGTATGGTGCCATTTCTAGAGAGGAGCTAGATGAATGGCGTGTCAGAATGTAACCGACGCCACTGACCTTCTGTTACCATTCCTGTGTCGGTCTAGTGTCACTCGGTAAACCGATACTCAAGTTATACTATTCTCAAACGACCGCGATTGTCAGGTCCATAGAGAATGTTTACAGGAAACAGTTTTCAACATACTGACCTCAAAAATATGAAGGACAGTTATGAACTTCTGGCTCGGAAGAGAAAACTAATTAACAATGATCTGTGATATGTGAGCATAGTTTACGTTTGATGTATTTAATTAGAATGCATCATGACAAAATAAATTTTGAGAGTTACGGTTTACCGCCCTCCCCCGAATAAAATGATCCATGATATTGAGTGACTGAAACGAGTCTTTGTTATACGATAGTTGGAAAAGGTCAAATTAAGGGGCTTTGAACTTTATAATTTTGAAATTTCTAATAAGGATGTTGCATATTGAATGTTTAACGGAATAAGCAGTCACAGTGGCATCACTGCGATATCCACTCTCAAGATCGGCACTTTATTGGAGAAAATAATGAAATCGCATGTGCTTTTTACCATTGATTTCATCCAGAAAAACAAAACATATTCAGTCGTAATAGGGAGTGCTTACTATACTTTACCTACCTGAAAAGTATGAATAGAAGGTTGAACGGAAGACACGATGAGATGAAACGGATTGGAAAGTTATTGATAAAATATTTAGAGAACCCAGGGGTGAAATATGAAATAACATGAAAATACTTACAAAATCTGATTTCTGAGTTCTATAATCAAATGAGATTTGTACGCCAGCCGTGATGATGAAGCGCTAAATGTGGTTAACTATTTTTGAACGCGATAAAGATTTATTGACACCCTTGGTTTTGATATTGAATAGTGTACACTATAGCAATAGGTTATTTCCCTATTTTGGCGTCGTACAATCTGTGGTTTGCTTTTGTTAGGGTCAAGTTGGAATACGAAGCTTATTTGATTAAGAAAAGCTGAGCTACCTACCTGAAACTAATGCGAAAACATTGCGTGCGAGTGAGAATTGTGTACACTGAAGTTGCCACTATCCTGTCTCGTAACCATGCAAATGCAATTTGACTAAAAATGTATCAATTTGATGTAATCTGTAGAACCGGCATACATCTGCAAGTTAAATAACGGAACGCACTCAGATGGCGGCTGCATAAAGTTGTGTAGATTAACAAGACTGATTCATTATTTTTCACCTTAGTGATTTTAGATAAAAATATCACGGATATGTGATTCCATTAAATTCATGTGATTAACTAGCTGTGCACAAGGACTGTACGGAGACCCTGTTCATCTGTTGCTAAAAGTGTTATGTTGTCGTCATATTTTGGACCTATATGCTATAACCATGTTACTTGTTGCCTATCTTAAAGGTGGTGGAAAACACTAGGAGGGGCACATTTAGAAGAAGATTTCATTAGTTGCTCGAACTCAGTCGGAATAATCATTTTGTGACTAGATTTAGCACCCCTGTGTATTTGCAAACAAAAATATCAAATGGTATTTGATTTTAAGTTTCCATACCCACTTCGACAATTCACAGAATGATCGTGCGCAGCTAAAAGCAAATTCATCAGGAACAAACCGCACAACCAGTGAACCAACATGGTGTATAAAATCTACTCATTAAAAAGATCTGAATCACTGTTCCAGACAAAGGAATCTAAGTGAAATGCATATCAGAATATGGCAAATGAAACGTTGACATTGCACAAGTTATCCTTTAGAAAATGTAAGCGATTCTTCACTATGGTTTATTGCAAATTACCCAACTACACACAGACAAAATGTAGAATGTTCCGTTACCAGAACTGTTTCCCTGTGAATGCACGTAATGAAGTGTTGATAGTTAAATGCGTTTGACCGCCCATATCGAAACAGTTGTTCGCATAGAATTGGGAGCAGAACACAAAAAATCTTTGTTGCGTTGGCGATAATTGGCACGATCAAGTAGTGTTTCATGGTTAACGAAGATAGATTCTTCCGCTAAGAGGCCAGACAACGAAAACGCATAGATGAATTCTGAATGCGCTACCATAAACAGTTCAATGTGCATTCTTTAATTCTGGTTTATGTCTGAGTTGAACGATCGAGACGGCTTTTGACTTGTTTTGAAGCGTTTGTGACGAACATCAAAAGTGTTACAGAGTAATTCATTAAACTAGAAACTCTTGAGATTCATTTTTGTTTGCTATATTCACATTCGTGAGGTGAAAAATAATTACGTCAATTGTAAAGCTAGTATCCGCAATGTGACCCGATTGTGTTTCGTTTTCTACCTCCCTACTAAATATAGCCGGTCGAAAGAGTGTTTCCATATCAAGAAAATTGTCGGAAGCTAAATGTCAGATTTGCCCCATTCAGATTCGCAACGTATCATAACTACTGAAAAAGTGCGAAACTAAAAGGATTTGTTAAGTCGCAACATTTCTGAGCAAGTATATTTTCTGAAAATATATTTTGTTTTTTTCGGACCGCAATCAGTTCATATGTGTAGTGAAAGGTATAATTATAGTAAGTTCACGTAGGTGACCGGCGAAACAGAAGGCGCGTCTTACTCAGCATTGTATTACTAATAAGTAGTTTGGTAGATTTATTATTTGAGATGAGGTCCAACTGTAAATGTCCGAGCCTCGGCTGGATTCGAATCAGCGACAGAAACAACATGCCTCAACACGGTGAGCGCTCTACCAGCTGAGCTACAAAGCCGTGCCAGGAGCTCGAAAACTTCACATTTGGACCCGGTTACCCACCCTTCTCACTGTCGCATGTGGAATCCAACAAATGATCAACGGGATCGACTGCTCCGGTAGGATTTCTCAGCCAGTTCACGTTGGGAGTCACCAAAATCTGGCTCATAGCCTCGCTTCGTAGCTCAGCCGGTAGAGCGCTTGCCGCGTTGAAGCATGGTGTTTCTGTCGCTGGTACAAACCCAGCCGAAGTCCTGACTGTTACTCAGCATTCTCAAAATTTTCCATTGTGGGGTGGTCAAGTAGACGTTAACAAGCCGGCAATAGGATTGATGTCATCCGCAATCATGTCGCAGAACAGGTTTATGAGGCAGGACGAGAAAATACACACACGTTCATTCAGTGTAATTGCAAATCAAGACAGGAGATAGATTGTTGCATCCGATGGATGAGTCGTTAACTGGTTATGACCCTACAGTGGCTGAAATCTGGAATAAGTGTCTGGGCTATCATTGACGCTTGTTCACGAGTAACACGTTCGAGTTACTAGCATGTATGGTGTTAGCGATACTCAACAATGTCGAAACAACTGTTCAACTTTTTACTGAAGGTCGTTGAAACCAGCTGTTTGCAAAAGTCCTTCCCAATTCATTCTGAAGTTACGATGTAGTTTTGCTCATTTGCACTCAAAGCATAAACAACTATCTGATTAAAGCTAATAGGAAAATTAAGGGCTACATCTGAAGGGAGTAATACACGTGATTTAGTAAGCATGTTCAAACGCTCAACTATATTCTCAATTGAATAGTTTTCAGGCTGGTAACTATTTACACTGGAAAATGAAAAGAATATGTCTTGTTTATTCCGGTTAACACTTTTATCAGTAAGACCTTTCAGTTACTAATTACCAATGTGGCGGAACTTATTAAATTAAAAGCTACCCGATTCTGAAGAGTGTGAAATACCTGTGAACGCAAACTAACGTAAGAACAACGTGTTTTTTTTGCGTAGTAAAAATTTCATCAATTTGTCCAATGAATAAGGTTTTTGAATATCAAGCTAGGCTGGCCTGAAATGTGATTTTACTATAGGGGTTAAAATAAACCTGAACAATGTTACTTTGCAATATTCAAAACGGGAATAAAACAATGCTAAAATAAACCGAAGAGTTAAATGCTTTGTAGATTATTTGATTACCATTGCGGAAAATCAATTTCTCTCTATTTGTTTAACACAACAGTAGCTAACTAAGCAAGGAAAAGTTGACTGTGTTAGCAAACGGCGGTGCAGACTAATACTATTTTTGTAAGGATTCATAAATCGGGATTCCTCTGCTAACATCTGGTCATTTCAACAATCATCAAAATGCGCGGTTGGAAATCGGCTAGTGACGATTCGAAATGCTTTTAGTGATATCTGCGTGAGAATTGATGTATGTCATGTATGGTATGATAGCCAATGTGACAGATTTTCGACAAAATGTTCTCCTCCAAGATGACTGAGATCATTTGATCCGAAGTTAAGATCAAAGTAATTTGCAGTACAACTGCACCGTCAAAAACCATCATCTGATGGTGAACTGACAACTTGTATTTTTGGTTGGACATTAACATTGGTCTTATGGAAGAACAGATTTTTGAAATTGTTAGACATCGTCTTCCAGCGGTAAGCAGATGAAACAGTTAAACATTGACTGCCCGAAGATTGTACCAACCCTTTGTGAATCCGGTTCATATGTTACACCCGTTAACTTTTTTCTGTTAGACTTGAATGTGCACATCCGGGATGTTCAAAATCTCACAACTAATCGGCTTCCAAATATGCAATTAGATCAAAACTTTAAACCAGAATGATCCTATCGGTTTTCTAGACGATATACCAATAACAACGTGAGATTATAACTAACTATTTAGATATGGCAAATTGGTTATGCTCAGTTTGCAGACAAGAGATTATTTGTTCTCCTACCATCATTGTTCTAATGTGAATGGAATTGCAAACTTTGTCCAGTAAATTATCATCCAAATTCCTTCACACATGCCATCAATACTTCCTCCACATGTTAAACCGGAATTGCAGCCCGGAAGTAAGTGTGATTTATACTTGAATATCCTGTAAACTCCTGAGGTTTTCCTGGTGCTTGGTGTTTTCTGTTTCAGACTTTGGTTTATCAGTGCTGATCTATTTGATTAAGTTTCCATGTAATGGTTTGTTCAATGTTTTGCGTTGTTTATGACCCTCCGGGGTTGTGTCTCATTTGAAAAGCTGAGTCAAGGTATTCGGTTAGATATCAGCGTAATCATTACTCTGATTTTCTCTCATATGCTTTTCCGTTTTTAATTACGATAAATAACACTGATGAGCTCTAATGGATTATCAATACAGCATGGCGTTCCATTTTTAATTAAACTAGCGTAGAGTTATATCAGAATGCAACAGACGTATGACTGACGTTTACTTTAAGGCAAAATGTGTAAATAATTGCACAAGTTTTCAGGCATTGCTTGAGCGTTGCCTTACCAACACCAGCCTTCATCGATTTTCTCCCAGATACTTGCATCGTTGATTGCAGTTTAACTTACGAATCATTGCATATTAATTCTCTGCACAAATTCTACATTCCATTTTGGTTACTGTGCCAATTCTTCTCTTCGTTCTGAATCGTGTTATGCTTGATGCCCGAAATTCAAAACCGCCACAACTTTGCCGTGACCCCTAGGCACATTAATCATGTGTAGTGTTGCACTGCCTCTGAAGTAGACTTAGACATTCAATTCCAGTTAGGATAGAGCTTCAAAATTCATTTGTCGATTGTCAGTGCCCCCTAACTAAACCCTGATATTATCTATCTAGTTACCACCTGGCGATTGAGGTGGTGCGCGTACATCGGAAGATGTCATAACATTCATCATTAACTGACAGTCCTGACAGCTGGTTACAAATAGAATCAGCCGTTTCGTGAAGCAGGGTAAAAGTCAGACTTGTAACTATTTACTTCGCCTTTTTGTATGCTGCACGTTTGACGTGTTATTCATATACCTATCCAGATGCTTGATAATTGAAGAAACGATGGTTCTAGTTGTTTCACTGTCGTTTCGTTAACGGTGACTTAACAGAAATTGTACATTTTTCCTCAACCCTAAAAACAGATTGTCTACCACTGGCATCAACTGAAAAAAGAACTGACTTTAAGTTATTGGGAAGTTTATTTTATCAAACCGATTTCGAATGTTTTGTGACCAAATTGATCATCTGATTCCCTTCAGTCGTGTGGCAGCCAGTTGAATCACAGCTGAAGTCGACGATTTGTTGTGTCGTTGTCAACGCACTGTGGTCCAGCAGTTCCGCCATTTCACGAAAGCAAGTTAAAATAACTAAAGAAAAAAATAATAATATTATGCTGTCTCTGGATAAAGCGGTCTTTCGAATTAGATGAACTGCGTCAGCAAAATGCTGAACAGATAATTTGACTAAACTTCAAAGCAAATAGTGGCCAAAACGATGCAGTTATCAAGAATGAATGAACCAACACAAAAGCACTGAATGAATTACCTTTGAAGGTTGTAATTGAGCGAAAACTTCTGGATGACTGGCAAACACTACCACACACTTCGTAACTCTATGTATCTACGACTTGCCAAAAGCTCACAGAGAAAATGCTTCACTCAGACGAATCCCGTAACAGGTGAGCCTGGTGGAACTGTCCAGCCAGTCAGATAAGGACTTATCTGTCTTTGTTTAAAGAACACTGCTCGAGTTGCCAACATGAACTTCGAAGTTGGCACAGAACACACAGTAGTGGTGACGTTTAACGTATAAACTTTGTTCACCAACGTTTCATTTATTGAAATGATAAAACTATGAAAAAAGCAGTAAATTTAACTTCCGTATTTGCTGGAGCTTGTCAGTAATGCATACTGCTGGTAGAGCCGATATTTGAATCCCAGCGATGCATTTTTGAGGTAACCTTGTTTACCACAAATCAACTGACCTCATATTAGACACAATTGATTCATCATATCAAAAAGCTCAACCGCGTTTGTTTGTGAGTAACGCTCGGGTGGCCAGATGTAATTTTCTTATTAACTTCAACCGATGGCTCTGTCACTGGTATTCACGATTTCACTAAATCTGCTGCCGAATATTTTAGATCAGTGACGAATGTTCTGGGATATGGCTACTTTTAGGTAGAAACTCACTGACGTTTGATCGTAATTTTTGCCTTCAGATGGAGTGCGGACAAACCTTCGATTGCTTACCAGTAATCTGAAGTAATGGAATCCACTAATCTGTTACTATAACTGTTCGGAACATCAATAACCACTCTTTGTTTCCAGGTAATCTACACAAATTACGTCATCGGTGCAAGTCTAACGTAGTGTTTTTGATAGAAGAAATGTTATGTGGACAGATTAATGGAACTATACTGGGCAACTCTAGTTGATCGCTTTAACAGTGTTTTGGGTGACAGACTAAAGCAACCAATGGACTGGCTGTATTTTATAGACTATGTGGAATGAATATTTTCATCATGTTCAGTTTAGTTCAAACGAAGTAACCAAATGTTTAGCTGAAGTCAATGCCTGGAGCTATTAATAAATTCTCATCCGTTGACTTAATGGTGCAAATTTTCCAAGCAGCTATCTCTTAAGAATCATTCTGCATACAAATACTAAGTCCTGACAATAGTCTTGTTCAAAAAGCTTTTGTCCAAACCCCTCAAAAATGTGGCCAGTAACCTATTCGAATTTACAAAGAAAATCAGTTTGTCACGGTTAATAAGCTTGAGCGCGAATACCAGTTGCTTCGTTACACGTTAATACAAAATGTTTGCCCAATATTTTGCAGTCTGTTGTGTTTGTTGGAATGATACTGATTTGCCAATTTTTGTTGTGCTTGTCCTCTCGCACTGCTGGACCTTATGATTGTCAGATAGTGTCCTATTCCGCATATTGTTCTGTATGCTACAATGGCGTTTACCTCAAATTCCAAAATATAAAATATACATAAAATATATATATAATAAATATAATAAATATATATAAAAAATATATAAATACATATATAAATCCGTCCGAGCAATACGATTGTTTGCTTACTGGCAAAATATTTGTTTGTGTCATGCAGTTAACGTCAACTCACGTGATTATTACTCGTACCCAGCGTCCATATAGGTTTCGTTAAAAATTGTTACCTCCTGTTTTCCATTGCTTCGGCTCACCGATGACTCTTTATTTTGGGCTGAAAAGTGGCTTTATTTCGATATGGTTTTGTGTCAGTGTTGTTAGCTTCCGGAGTCATCTATTTTCCCTTGACTCAGTAAACCGTCCTCATTGAATGAACAGCTCGCTATCATGTTTGTCTTGCAGTGACCACCTTTATTCCAGTGCGTTGTCCACTATGTGCAACGACCCCATTTTTTCTGATTACTTCACCAGTTATGATTGCGTTTGTCGCAGTGGTTCAGTGCCAAGTTAAAACCATGAATTATTCTGTTCATTGCATACACCCAGTTGAAGTCCCCAATATTTTTCCATTTACTATCTGATTAACGGCAAATGTCCTCATTGCTGATCCCAACCGCTGATGCTTGAAATGACTGTGCCGTTTGTTATTAGCAATCCATTCCATCGATATCGACCTGTTATGCGCATTCGGTGGTGTATCGTACTCGATAGACTATGTTAGCAGTCGACTCCCAGATCAAACAAACTAGTTGACAGTCATTTACCTAGAATTTATGAAAAACACTACATTAACTGAACTGAGGCCTGTTGTGCTGACTGTTCTACTGCACAATGTCTACCCTTATTAAACGTGTAAAGAAGAGGGCGATTAGATCTTAGACTTCGCCTGAATGGAATTTCTCAAACATTTCACTTTCCTACAGAACTGACATAAGCGAAATTCTTCTTCACGTGCGCACTTCATCCACCCAGTTCGACAAACTCTAATCTGTCAAGACGCCGTCACTGAAACTGAATGAATCTTAGTGCACTCGAATTCCATTGTGAGTAGTCACCATGACTATAAATGTACAGGTACTCACAGTCACATGGTCTCCCTCATCACACTTTATGCATACCGAGTGTGTGGCTTTTTTGCCTGTGCGCAATATTACCAATGCGGTGTGTTCGAGTTAATTGAGTGCTGGTGCGAAACCTGTGGAATGATGCATGGACTGTTACTGCTAGAAAAGGTAAAGATGACGGTTTAATCCTAAATGTGTTGAGCGGAACGTGTCCTGTGGCCAAACCGATCACCGGATTACACTCAGAGTAAGAATGAATACGAGATTTCTACATAGAAAGGGCAAAATATCGGTTGAATTCAAAAGATAATCTGTAACTTTCGAACTCCAATGATCAAACTTTGGCTAAAATGATCATTAGTCTTTTCTCCGTTAAGTCAACTGCAGTATGCATCGAGATTATTCCAAGCACATATTTTATAATGTGACCTGGTGCAATTACTTCAATGAAGCATATAGTGATAAATGATTGCTTAGCAATTACTGCATTTCCGTTAATCCACATTTCACTTCGGTTCCAGGATGTCGCGATATCTGTCAGATTTTTGCAGTTTATCACAATATCAGCCATACAATTGAGACAAGGTATTCCTTCACTTGGTGTCCTGTTCTTTCGTTCTATACACTGCACTTCTGCAGTCGACTTTTGGGACACAGTATAAAAAGTAAGTCAAGTTGATTGATGTTCGGAACAAACCGCGTGGCACTGTGCTTGTTTTACAAATTGCATCTTCATCCGGCTTCGTTGCATACAACAAAACCTGCGGTAAAGTCGTAGCGGGATGAAGAACATTATTTCCTTCATGTAGGGCAATCGTAAATTTGATAAAACTAGAGATTTCCAGTTTTCAGCAAGAGGACAACCTATGTCCCCATTCTTTCCTGTTTACTACATTCTCCTTGACTTTGGACATCCGGAAAAATAGTCGGCAATTTGGAATATTGAACAAAACAGTCAGAAAACAAAAACTGGTAGATGCAAGCATTTCGTATTGGCTCATCTGTACCATGTTTGCATCTGCCAGTTTTCGTTTTCTGACTGTTTTGTTCGAACTTCTGAAGGGAATGAACTGTTTTAAATTTGGAATATGGTTGAAAATGGCCCTAATTATCTTAGTTGTTGTCTGGTGATTATTTCCTTATATTTGTTAGTCAACCATGGTCAATATAAATAGAGCTAAAAATGTGTTTATATCTCTGAATGTCATAATGAGAAAAGTCGGAGAAAAGTGACCAGAAGTAAAGTCAAATGACATTCTATCAAGCACCATACTAATCCACTATAGCTGATAGGAAACAAAATCCGTTCTAATACACCAGTGACAAAAGCGGCGTGCTTCCACATTAGCTTAACTTTTATGTTGGTTAACGTGTCTGAGTCCTTATATTGGTGCCTTAAATATGCGTGTCAATTTAACGCTTGAGTTCACCCAGTGCTTACGTTGCTGACACAAACGTTGACGGATTGTTCCCGCTTGGACACAGGGTGGTACAGGACACCATCTGAATAGAAAAGAGAACAGTGTCGAGTACCGCTCTTCGTTTACTGTTCTCAATAAACGCCTTGCCTTTACCACTTACAGATGGCATGCGTGGATTGTAAGCTCACGGTGACGACACACCAACTGTTTGAACACATAAATACCGAATTAGTTGTTTTGGATTCTTACAAAAATTCCCACTGAATCGTAGAGGAAAAACCACGACTAGCAATCGTTTCCGATAGTTAATCATCAAACCAATTGTATGGGTTCAACGGAATCACATTGAAAAAAGAGGTTTTGTAGAATGCCATTGGACCAAATAGAGCGATACAAAATAACCACCCACTTATAGACTAGCCTTTCAGGCAGGAAACCATTAGCGTTATTTGAGGGTGATTGAAAATTTCACGCGCCGTACAACAGACTGAGTACACAATCGTGGATTAGTCGAGGACAGTGGGTTTGTCTTTCGGACTCAAAATCTGCAGGGGGATGTGGTGAACCAACTGGGCGGCGTTGCTACCGGAAATGTGCGCCTGAGTCTAATAAAGTCGGAGGATGAGTGTCTTCGTTGCAATATCACTCTTACAAGCGAAGCGGATGAAAGCAGCTTTCTTCTCCACCGTAGTAATCGGACTCCATGGCCTAATCACAATCATTTTGCGGATCATAAAACGATTCGGATGGTCATTTTCCTGCAACACGTTGACAACCGTTTTCAGTTCCTAGTCTGTTGTATCTGCAGAGCACATTTTCACTGCATCATTGACCAGGCAACAGGCGATATTTCGTTTTTGCTTCAAAGGCTGAAAACTACCAAAATTTTCCTAATGACTGGTCCCTGTTGCTCTACGATTAACGCAGCATTGTAAATTACCATCTGGGTTAACATCTAGAAAATGAAACGAGTTTTCTGACGCTGTTTCAATAATAAACATGATGGTGGACTGCGCCCGACTGAATGAGTGAATGACATCAGGTAGGTCATGCTTATATTCCAGTAACGTCGATAGTAATGCGAACTCTTAATAGACTGAGTCAGTCATTGACGTTCGAGCTTGCTCATGAAAATACCCGCTAGTTGTGGGCCCGATGAGGATCCCATTGTGATGCCTTCAGTTTGACAATACAGATCGTTGTTGAATTTGTACTGGACGTCGAGAATGCATCGTAGAAGCGGTTCTTTTAAAGTAGGTGTCAGTATGTTAAACCGAGTGTTCAGTCGGATGATAAAATGTCGGAAACAATTGTTGGCCACAGTTGTTCTTCCCGTATTCTGACGCAGAGTTGGTAGACAAGTCATGGTTATTTGAAACGATTTTGTCTGATTTACGTTCTTTGACAAAAATGGTTAAGGCATTCCTTATGAGGGGTAAATAATGCAGTTTGAGTTATGCAATAGTTGGCACCTAATCGTGTTGCAGGGATGCCTATTGTCCTGTGGCCCAAATAGGTAAAACTTTTATAGTTCGTCGCAACTTGAACTCTCAAACCTTGCTAGTTGTACTCGACACTTTTAGTGTCGGCGTAGGACAATGCCAACTAGGCAGGCAAAGTGGAATCTTGAATGAAAATAGCACAAAGGAAGGCGATTCATGTTTTCAAACCCGTGAGATACTGCCACTCTCCTAGTTCCAATTAGAAAATACGCAGTTGATTTGGTGTGAAACTGCTTATCAGGGGTGCAATCTGTGACTGACTGACAATCTCGTTGGTCCCTTCGCCACACCTTTAAACATTGCGATTTTTGCTACTGGTTTGATTAAACTGCGTTCTATCAAAGATTGAGGGTAGATTTTGATGGTTTCACGCTGTTCTAGTTTAATTCGGATGCACACAAAATAAACTAGTGACCGTGTGCTCTACTGAAGCAAGAGTAAACCCGAAAAGGGCGATAGAACAAACCAGAGTGAACCATACATATTTCAAACTGCATTCATTAGTCAATAGCTCAAAAGGTCACCGAATTCTTCACCCGTCGAATAAATCTATGCTGATTCCTAACTACTTGCTAGTCTGAAATGTTGGTGCGTTGGCTCCGTTTCCGTTCAATAATATGTATAGTTATATTTGTGATTAATTCCATTTCCTATAAAGCAATCACAATTTACGTAACAAAAGTATCGCTCGGTGCTGTTACCTTGAGACTTCCTATCTAGTCTAGAACGATATACATTTTTAATGGGTCGAAGTGCTGGGTTAACACAAACGTCAACAAGTGATTCACAGCCTCAAGTAACATCTAATTTATAATCTTTCGTCCACCCGCAAAGTAGGTTGCACATTTCGGCAGTTAAAATCATATAAACTGCTTGCCGTTTTATGACCACGTGTAAACATTTAAGGGTATATGAAAGAAGGCCAAAATTTTGGACATGAATATTTTTTGAGTTGCTTGTTTTCACTTAGTAAACTTAAATCATATCAAGATAGTTAAATGAAACCTGTGGGAATTTACCTTTCTCTCACTAGTTGATCACAAAAGGCAATCAGTTAAATATATTTGCCTCACAGCAACGAACAATCAATAAACGAATGTTCTATGATAAACAATTAGACTGTTACGGAAACTATGCTGATTGCTACGAATTTAACATCAGTGATGAAGCTTTCACATCAAAATGAATTGTTCAACCAACCGTCTTCGGAAAGGAGCACTGGATTCGATTTTCGTTCTTGTCAAAGTTTGTCTATATGGCATATCCTAGTCACGATCCGGATTTGGCTTTCGCTCACGTCTTCATTATACAACTTTTGTTGACTTGCATGTGGGTGACCTAACCTTAGGCACGACGGAATTATAGCCTGCGAGAATTCAGTTACCTTTTATTGTAAACAGTACGCGAGTTACCCGATCGTCTCGTGAAGATACACGATAGCTGATTAGGACTTTTCGTGTCAAACTAACACAGACCAGTGGTCTCGCTGAGTGATTTTATGAGTATGGAACAATACGCATTGCGCGCAAGGGGATGTGTCTGATTGTGGGCTTAAAGTAGTTTGATCGTGCCTATCGTGAACATAATGCGGCTGTGGACAACAGCGCTGCTTCATGAAAAAGTGAATGGACTTCGTATTCCTACCTAGTCGTGACCTACCGATGAAGTGTGACAATAACGAAATCTAGGTATGATTCTTCCATTTGAATGGGTCTGATTGAAATACCTACGTGAGTGGGAAAGCCGTTGGCAGTCATGAGTGGTGGCCAGTTTTATCAAGCATTTTCTTTATTGACACGTCCTGCAAAAAGAAGGCCGATGCGTACCATTCAGTTTATATCGCTCGAGTATACATCACCACTTAGGGCTTGCGATGGCAAATGACGGAGTCAGATGTCTGATCAGTTGAGATAAAACGCTTCGCTGCTACATAGTTAATAGGCCATGGCATTTAGTTTTAGTGCTTGTTCTGACCGACAGAATACTTACTCCGCTCTGTTCTGTCGTAAATTCCGATCCGTTCCATCGATGCGTCCGTAATTACGACAGTAGATGCACCGTCAGATGGAGTGGTGTGCAAAACCTACCGATAAAGACCGAATGAAGGCGCTATTTCATTGCGCTCAACCAACCTATTTATTAATAATCGCTAATTAAAACGCATTTGCGCTCATCGAGGTTCTAGTGAAGAAACTGAAGCAACCAGACACCACCGCGAGTAAACTTCTTTCCATTTATAATCACGTGATCAGTTCTTTTATTTGCCAATATTTCATTATCTGCCGACTACGTCTGGCTTCTAGCTGTCGGTTTCAGATTTGCCTATCTTGTGAGAGTTGACAGACTGTCTACAAATGTTCAAATCAAACCTTGGTTCATCCTGACAGGATATTAACTCATACACACCGACGACCATTCCTACACTTTGACATGTGTATAGTTTTTCCATCCGCTGACATTGTTTTACCTATTCTACTTCAAGTTTATTCAACAGTAGCTAATTGGTAAACTTACTTAAAGTATGAGCACACGTGCTGTGTCACTATTATTTTCTAGGTTCACCTACCAAAGTAAGTAGATCACACCTAAAGTATTGGTGCGTCAGTGTGGTGTATAGACACGTGATATTACGTTTCTACATCGGACAAATCTGAATAGATTCTCACAAGATGTCACCAGCTGAGCTGACACTAGAACTCTTCAAACCCCACAGGCTGTTTGCATTGGAGATGGGTATACTTTCGAGACTGGCGTCCGAATCTGTGCCCATTGAACAGGCATTGACTAAACGTGGAGAAGGGTAAGTAAAAAACGATGACTGTGGGCTAAGAATATTGAAGTCTTCCTCAAAGACTGAGTACAGGCTAATTTATGACAAGAAAACCTGTAGTTATGTGAATCAAAGTAGTTTTTTACCAACTACGCTACTCAATTAAGTAAAAGTAATGTAGTTTCCGTAAGACCGTGCGTACAGTTAACAAATAAATTTATTCTGTCTTGATCCATTCCAATGATTGAATGAATTGGACCCATAGAACCACTGTTTTGTTTCCATAACTTTGTTGCAGGTTTAAGATAACATGCTTAGGCATCTTCTTAGTAGTGTTTTGATGGAATGTACTGGCAAACATTGGGTGATGTAATTAACGGTTGCACAGCAGAACGTTTTTGTTCATACTCCAACTCGATAGGCTTCCGGAATTCCATACAGGTGAAGAAATCCTGCAAGATTCCAACGAGTTTTCCAGGAATTGTACAGGGGTTTGATGCTGGCGGCTGAAGTCATCCGGATACAGTCAGTTTGTTTATTTCGAAATCCAGCTGGCTTCTCTTGACCTGAAAGACGGTCATCGAAAACCGGGTGTAGCGCCGCCGCACTGGTCCTGCGCTAAAGAGGAATTGTGTAATAATTGAGTTACCGTGGAGCCTTTGAACTCCGATTGGTTGATGACCAAGGGTCCGTAAGAACACTTGGTTTAGACGACGTTTGCCAGCCACAATCACAAGTAAATCTGACGTTGGTTAAAGAAGCAAAGAATGCCACACCTTTATGAAGAAGGTCAGTTTCAAATCGCTGAAAAACTGAAAGCTTAATCAAGAGTGGTAACCGTTTTTACAACAACCTCTGACAGAATCTGTTCAAATGGATCATTTGCCTCTTGTGAAAACGCTGGTTTACTTCATCTTTTTCTGCATATGTTGGCTTCAACGAATCGCAAAAATACGCGAGCGACCTTGAGGCATTGACTCGATAACGAGTACCACGAAACATAGTCACAATTCGTAAACATTCATAATCTCGTTGTGTTTGCAAGTCCCGTAGCCTGAAAGAGTGAGATGCGGTTATGTATTGGCCACCGTTGTGTTGCAACTGCAAGCATCTTATTGAACGGTGCAATGATAATACGCACATTAGCTTGTGACAAGTCTGTGAGCGAAAACAATCAAACGTCTTATTTTGAAATACTGTTGTGAAGCGTTAGCTCTGACTTTCAGTACTCATTACATTAAATGATTGTTTTGTTTTCTTCGAACAGAAGGATGAAAATAGGATTCAAACACCGAAACAAGTTATCTTCCGTCACTGGCACCAGTATTAGTCCTGACGAATAAAATTTCACTTCGATGATTTCTAACAAGACACCACACACATCAAGTCGCATTGATGAGTTCGCAGCTTTCAGTACTCCGTCTGCCTTTTTGTTCTTTTCTTGTTTTGCTGCTTTGCATCAACAGAATGTTTAACCTTAATTAGTCATAGACTATGATTCACAGAATCGACCGACTTTGAAGTGGCTTCAATGAAACTCATTCACGAAGAACAAATTACCGTACGTTCGGTCAAAACTATTCATCCGGAAAGTTGTACGTAATCAGTAGTCACATTATATCTATAGGTTCTACAGCATGAATAGGGACTGGAAGGATTTCAGAGTCTCGCGACCAATAAGATGCACACAAAAAGCTGGAAATACATGGATGCTTTGGTTGTTGTACACCGAATGCCGATTATCGTTTAGCCATAAACTCCGCATTCTGCTGAACCTTTCAATGGTCTCCTTTTGAACTGTAGCTGGATGGCAAGTTTATCTGAATTTTAAAGCAGTGATCAAGTTATGATAGGTTCTCAATTTACATTTCTTTGTTAAGTTGAAAACAGCAGTCATACCGACTGTATGTCAGATTCAGACTGTTCGGATTTGTGTCACCTAAACACACGGAATTTGCAACATGAAACTCTCAGTAGTCCATCATGACTTCAATGTAGAGTTTGCAATCAGAACGGTTACTTCCTGTTAATTATTTGCCAAAGCTGCTTAACACTGCTTTGACATGTTTAATGTGCTTATTTGATGAGGAATTAGGTAAAACAGAGGTGTAACTTTGCATTGCGTCACGGTTTTCATATTTTTACATACTAAGCGCCATTCATGCCTGGTAACGTTCAGATAAACGTTTCTGTCGGTCCATTTGGAGAAATAGCACAGGCTTTGAGTTTTGCTGGTACTAGGGTTAATCAGTAAATAACACCATGCGAAGAACGCTGTATTTCGTTTAGGTTGTCTGGGAAGCGGAAGTATTGAGCATTACTCCATAGACGTGTTAACTTCCAGGAACTACTCATCATGTTTCGTTAAATGCCATTTTAAAGGAAAACTAGATGTGAAGACCGTTGCTATAAAAAAATAACATAACTCAGGTTTGTCCAAAACTGATTTTTCATATTCAGGATATCCAAGCTAAGTTGTAGCGACTGATTGTATTGAAATATACAAACACGCATTGACGCAGTCGAAGACATGAACCTAAAAAACCAAAAAATGCTCTCGTCCGACGTTGCCCCACTACTTACGAACGTGCCTTTACGAACATAACAACAAAGATGTGAGCATTCCAGAAGGTGAGCTGAGAGAATTGCTTGCACTCTGTATTAGTAACGCTTAGTTACGGTTCAACTATGCAGTGTGCTAGCAGAGAGATGGAGTGGCAATGGGTTCGCCTCTAGGTCTTTTGTTAAAAACCGTATTCATGAGCAAACTGGAGTTTAACCAATTGAGTGCGATCATTGAACGATTCACATGTTGATGATATTTTTTGCATCGTCAATGAGAATTCTAACACGGACAAAGTTATGGCAGCTTTTAACTCAGCTCAACACAGTGTTAAATTCACCAAGGAGTCGGACAACAAAGGCCGGATGAATTTTTATTATTATTGGCGTAGTGAGAAGAGAAAAGACAGTTCAGTCCAACGAATTGTGTACGGAAAGCATACCTGGAGTGGCCAGTGCATTTACTTTGACAGTTTCGTTCTGCTAAATCAAAGGCGAAACCTCATACGATGTCTGACAGTAGGGCATTGCAGATCTGCATCCCTGACACTTTGCAATCTAAGCTAGACTTTCTACGAGAAGTGTTCATGCAGTATGGCTACCCAATGCTCCGCAAGCAGACGGTGAAGGCGCCTTCTGTAAACAAGAATGTTGCGTTTATCAGTCTGCGTTTCAAGGGAGAGCCCATAGCCGAAGATCATTCGAGAAAACTCAGAAAGTCAGTCGAAACAACCTACTCTGCCGCTCAGTTGTGCGCGAGTAACTGTTCAACACCCGTTATTGTGTCACAACTCAAAGGCAGACCTCCATGTTTTACAACCAATTGTTGTGTGTACTCATTTGTTTGCTCGTGTCGAACATCGTACACTGGTCGTACCACGAGGCAATTGTCTGGTACAGTGCATGATCATCCTGCGTGGTTGAATAGTATTGAGACCAAAAAGATTTCAAGCGCGAAAGTTGCTCAATTAACCCACTCTAATCGTCCTGTCAATGAGAAATATACCTTTCAGATTGTTTACCGAGAGACGATAAGTCGATCAAAAATGGTGAGATTCCGAATGTTGACCGTTGCCGAGGTCATTAATATCCGATTGCGCAACCCTGATTTCTGCACTCAGAAGAAGTTTCTGAGGATACTTAATCTCCATTGACCCACAATCAATCAAACCCACGATTTGGAACAGTGATTGCGTAAATGATAACAAACACGCCGTCCATAATTTTTATCAACCGTATATTTCACTCATCCTAGTTATATACATTGAACATCACCCACAATTGATTGCAGCTGTCGCATTCCCATAGACTTTCAGCCATTCCCTTTCGGAAAGAAGAACTAGACTCGAGTTTCGCTCTCATTAGAGCTCGTCAGTAGTGCACATCATCGACTAGAACTACGGACACGCTGTTCATGAGACAACCATGTTTACCACTGCGCCATTGACCTCAAATTAGACACTACCGAATTATCATATGTGAACATTCAACCACTTTCGCTTGTGAGTAATGATCAGGTTGCCCGATC